>JACXGJ010000093.1:155961-183711 GCA_016801105.1 Esox niger | reverse complement strand
CGTTATTGCCTCCAATTGGGGAACCTATTTATGTTGAATGTTTGCACACGGATGTGTGTTTCATTTTGGTTGTTAGCCGTAGGCTATACTTTTCACCCAGTCTTAGTGTCTGTTCTGAGTTTGTTCTTTTGTTTCTTTTGTCCATTAAAGTATGGATTATTTCCAAAACAGCCGTTCTGCCTCTGCTCTTCTGTCCTCCGACACCGGACACTATGACAATTGCAACTATTTCTGGCATGGAAAAGTTAATCTTCAGTCTCGCAAAAAAATTCTTATGATTATTTCTAGGAAGTTAGTAGATACTAGTAAGCTTATTACTGGCCAATAAACTGTTAAAATGGCCTAGCGGCAAAAGCCATCCACTTCATGGACGCTATGATGGAGGTAAATTTAATAAAGAACGTTTGTCAGTTTAATACAATGCTCAATGTTGTCTAACGACTGCTGAAACATGTAATGTCGTGGCGGTTTGAAGACAATACCTTTCACACAGAAGATCTGAGTTAAAATCTATTGAGAGCAATGGTATTTATTAATTTTATTAGTGGGCCGCAATAAAACTATGTTATACAGAATTGCGATTTCTGGTATATTCCACGATTCTTTCATCAATAAAAATGTGCAGTGGTCCGGAGCTGTATTTTTCAAGGAACAGCAAAACATTTCTATTTCAAACTTTTATATGTTGTTTTACTATTTTCTGTTAAATATATGGTTAAAATGATTTGCATTTTGTATTTATTTTTCCATTTTACACAGCGAACCAATGTTGTATGTGAACCCTACTGAAAAGGTAATTATGTTTATATAAAAAAAGTATAACCAAAGAAAATCTATACCCTGATTTGTAAGGTCACAAACAACAACATATGATACTCCGATCAGCCATAACTGTGTGACCACCTGTCACACTCTGATTTGTTTCACCTGTCTGATTTATTTCACCTGTCTGATTTGTTTCACCTGTCTGATGTTTCACCTGTCTGATTTGTTTCACCTGTCTGATTTGTTTCACCTCTCTGATTTGTTTCACCTGTCTGATTTGTTTCACCTCTCTGATTTGTTTCACCTGTCTGATTTGTTTCACCTGTCTGATTTGTTTCACCTGTCTGATGTTTCACCTGTCTGATTTGTTTCACCTGTCTGATTTGTTTCACCTGTCTGATGTTTCACCTGTCTGATTTGTTTCACCTGTCTGATTTGTTTCACCTCTCTGATTTGTTTCACCTGTCTGATTTGTTTCACCTCTCTGATTTGTTTCACCTGTCTGATTTGTTTCACCTGTCTGATGTTTCACCTGTCTGATTTGTTTCACCTGTCTGATGTTTCACCTGTCTGATTTGTTTCACCTGTCTGATGTTTCACCTGTCTGATGTTTCACCTGTCTGATTTGTTTCACCTGTCTCACTGTTGTCTCTTCCCTCCCAGCAGGTGTCTCCTATGTTTCCGTTGCCTCCTGTCTATTTATGACTGTGTTTTCTGTTCGCCCGCTGCCAAACCGTATTGTCTCTTCATGCGTTTCCAGCGTTTACTCCCGTGTTACCGGTCTCCTGTTACCCGTTCTCTGCTCTGCTTTCCCGGTTACCGAACCCCTTCTCTTCCAGACCCCGAGCCTGCCTGCCCCCTGTGCTTCTGCCTTTGTGGACCACCTTGTGTCTGTCCCCAACCTTGCTTTGTGGCAGGGTGCATTATCCTGCTGAAAGAAGCCAATGCCAGTAGGGAATACTAGTGCCATGAAAGGGTGCACATGGCTTGCAACAATGCTCAGGTAGGTGGTACGTGTCCAACTAACATTCACATGAGTGGCATGACCCAAGTTTTCCCAGCAGCACATTGCCTAAAGCATCAAACTGCCTCTCTTGGCCTTCCACGTGATGCAAAAGAAAATGTGATTCATCAGACCAGGCCACCTTCTTCCATTGCTCTGCAGTCCTGTTCTGATACTCATGTGCCCATTGTAGGCGCTTCTGGCAGTGGTGACAGGGGTCATCAATGGCACCTTAACTGGTCTGCGGCTACCCAGCCCCATATGCAACAAACTGCGATGCACTGGGTGTTCTGACACCTTTCTATCAGTACCAGCATTCAGTTTTTCAGCAGTTTAAGCTACAGTGGCTCGTCTGTTGGATCGGACCTCATAGGCCAACTTTCGCTCCCCACATGTATCAATGAGCTCTGTCCGCCCATGACCCTGTCGCCTCCTCACTGACTTTCCTTCCTTGGACCACTTTCGATAGGTACTGACCACTGCAGACTGGAAACACCCCCAAGGGCTGCAGTTTTGGAGATACTCTGACCCAGTCGTCTAGCCAACACAATTTGGCTCTTGTCAAAGTTGCACAGATCCTTACGCTTGCCCCTTTTTGATCAGTGTTATTCACCACATGTAAGTGGTCATAATGTAATGTCTGATTGGAGTATATTTTCATTGTTTAACGAAAGTATCTTATTTTACAACAACTCCGACCCCTTAATACAATAGCTTTTGTCCCTTCTATTAGCAGTGCTGACTTTGAGTCTCCTATGCACATTACTCAGTATCTGACATCTTTTTAAAAGGAATTTTGGCCATTCATCCTTTCAGAACTCATCCAATCAGGTGAGGTTTTGAGGGGTATTCGCATGCACTGCCTTCTTCAAATCCTGCCACAGCATAATGATTGAATTAATACATCTACACAGATATTGTTTCTTAAAATAGATAGGAACATTTGTCAGCACCTTGTACACAAGGTTCCTCACTCAAAACATTCCTTTTCAACTTTTTTTGAAAGGAAAGAAAAAAGTGCAGTGGTCTCTTAATTTTTTCTGGAGCTGTAGACTGTATTATCTATGACTATAACTGGTTCCCGGAGGGAAAAAGGTACAACAGCTGAGGTGCACACAGGAGCTCACAACAGAATTCAATCAAACTTGGCCAAACAAGCAAGCAAGGAGCCCCTTTATGCCACCAGTTTGTAAGTCAGTGTGCGTGAATGAGAAAGATTTGCAGAAACAGAGATGACATTAGAAATGACTCTTGTCAAAGTTGTCATGCGAGTAGGGTGTGTGCATTACTTGACGTGGGTTTTACTTGGTCAGCTGCTTATGGAAACAGCAATTCTTGAGGCAATTCTTAAAAATATTATAAAATATGAGCTGTCCCAAATTACAACTTTTTTTTAAAGAAAATATATATATAGTGTGGTGTGCATGTGCCAACTTGTAGCATTTACTACCATCCTCACTGGCCTAATTGCTCAAAAGTATCATTTAGCAAGCATGGTTTCTAACATTACAATTGGTGGTTCCTGGAAAGAAAACTGCCTTGACGTTGCATGAAATGTTATGCATTGCTCAAGAACCCTGAATTGAATAGAATTTATGAAGTCTTTATTAAGTTGTACTTATGCCATCCTTTGTTATAGAGGGTTATGACAAATTTGACATTAGTGTTTATGTGATTAAGATATTCCCCAACTATGACTTATTTAAGCGTGACAAATGAACAAAAAAGAACCATTAAAATGTAAAAACAAATAAAACTCTACCCTTCAACAATCCCCCTTCCCTACCACTGTAAACTAAACGTTTTAGATTAGACATATTAGCAAAAACACCAGTTTAAGAAGTCCACTTACTTTCTTTGAATAAGATTGCCCCATGCTCCAGGGTATAAAGGTCAGTTTTTTTCAGTGAAGAGTCAGGTCTGGCTCATATGGATTTCCCAATCCACTGTTCTTTCAACGCCACTCCACTCTTCCAGGTGCCTCTCCCTCAGCTCAGCCTTGCTCTGTACAATCTGCCTGCCTTCTCCAGGAAGGGCATCGACAGACTAGAGATAAGAGTAGCCTCCTAGCTCTCCCTTTGGCACCCTGACCACAATAGATAGAGATGCTGTATTGTAATACAGACTAACTTAGATCACAAGGTGCTCCTCATGTCAGGTTGTCCTGGCCGGTTGAGGAGGGATCTGTAACTCCACAAATCAAACAACTATTGGTAAGGTCATGCAATGAATCAGATTGTATGAAGGGTGAGAATGAGAAGGCTGTGTGTGAGAGGGAAAGCGCCTATCCGAACATGGCCAGTGTAGAAGATCAAACCCTTTTCAGCCACCTGTTAGCTGGCTTCCCATTCGTTGTGGATTTAAGGACAGTAAGAGGGATTATGCTAATCGGACCTGACAGGGGAAACGAGGGGAAAGCATACAGTAAGACAGCACCTTCTTTCAGGGTTGTCAGTGTCACCACTTACTGCCATGTCAGTTACCAGAACGGGACACCACTAGACTGGACAGACGATTTGAGCGTGTTTGTGTTGGATTGTAATTTAAACACGAGAGAGACAAAGACAACAGACACAGAGGGAGTGTTTAGGGCCCTGGAGGGAGTTTCAATAACCATTACAGCAGGGCAAGGGGAGGAGGCGAGGGATAAAAGAAAACCAAAGGTCAAACCCCTTGTTTAATTGATCAATAAGGCAACACATTTTGGGTGCTAGGGCAAACATGTCTGTCAAGTAAGGTGGATTTTCAGAACGCACTGGCGAATTTCAAGAAGGGTGCAGTAAGTATTCTCACAACTATCTTGGCTTCCACAATGTTTATTCCCTTGCACATCTGATTCTTCACTTTCAAACTGATTCGCTGCATTATCAGCTAGGCTTCTTGCAGTTTTGACTTCAGTTTCTGCTCTCTTGGCTTTTTGGTTTTTGAGATATTGTTTCTTCTCAAAGTGGCAAAAGGGTGGGGGCTGATTTAAAAAAAGACTTGACTCCATGCTACATACAGTATATCAAATTATAATGCACATATCTAGTTACTCATGATATGCCCCACAGAGCTGCAAGCACATACACATCCCTCAACAATATTACACTTCAATAGACTATAAAAAATCTGCATAAACAATGCAAGTAAAATAACCACTTCAAATAAATACTGAAATGCAGTCTGTATGTAAATAGAATGTGTGAATGAATAGAGTAGCCTACTTTGATGAAATCGTGCTACCAGTCTTGTTAAAAAAAAATATGCATTGCAAAATTGAAATTAGGCATGTTTTACACTTTTTACTCAAAACAAAGTTGAGAAACATGATTAAAGTTGCTAGCTAGTCTAAGTAACAAAATGAGGAATACCCGTTATCTCTTGAGAATTTATCCAGGAGTTTGCAGGGCGAGGGAATATGAATGCCAAAGGCAGGCAATTGGTCATGAGTGTATTTCTTGCTAGTAACTAGTCAATTTATCTTGCTAGCTATTGTCTGATTGCTGTCAGCTTTTACTAGGTGGTGAAATATGTGTTTAGGCAAAGAGTTAGTTGAAGTTATAACTATGATGTAACATTAGCCTAAACCATTATATCCGTACTCTCTGGTTAACAAGAAATATTACTGTTTTCATATATAATGAGAACTAACTAATCTATCAAATTTTTACCTGTTCTAAATATATTGCACAAGAGAGTCGATGTATCTTTTTTCAGTCTTGAATGCAGCCAGCTACTGTAGTTACAGTTTTGTCTGTTTAGAGCTGATTGAAAAAAGTGATACTTGTATAATGTATACTGTCAGCGTTCACGGTGGACAGGAAAGATGAAGCGGACTGTGGAGCCGGTAAGTTTACGTTCATTTATTATAGCGAGCTGACATATGCTCTTTACGTCGAGACAATAACACACAAAGACAAAGGGAGCAGAGGGAACATATATACTGAGGGGAATGACTGAATGATGATCAGGTGCGCTAGACGAGACAACAGGTACAATGAGTTGATGAGATGGGCGATGGTGTCAGAAGGCCGGTGACGTCGAACGCCGAAGCCCGCCTCCTGCAGGGGGAGGATGGGTAGTGGATGGCGTAGTCGTCACATATACAGTCATTCCACACAGACTGATATATTTCAAGTGTTCATTACTTTTAATTTTGATGATTATAACTGACAACTAATAAAAAAACAAAATCAGTATCACAGAAAATTCGAATATTGTGAAAAGGTTCAATATTGAAGACACCTGGTGCCACACTCTAATAAGCGAATTAACTCAAAACACCTGCAAAGGCCTTTAAATGGTCTCTCAGTCTAGTTCTGTAGGCTACACAATCATGGGGAAGACTGCTGACTTAACAGCTGTCCAAAAGACGACCATTGACACCTTGCACAAGGAGGGCAAGAAACAAAAGGTAATTGCTAAAGAGGCCAGCTGTCCACAGAGCTCTGTGTCCAAGCACATTAATAGAGAGGCGAAGGGAAGGAAAATATGTGGTAGAAAAGAGTGTACAAGCAATAGGGGTAACCGCACCCTGGAGAGGATTGTGAAACAATATCCATTAAAAAATGTGGGGGATAATCACAAAGAGTGGACTGCAGCTGGAGCCAGTGCTTCAAGAACCACACGCACAGACGTATGCAAGACATGGGTTTCAGCTGTCGCATTCCTTGTGTCAAGCCACTCTTGAACAAGACACAGCGTCAGAAGTGTCTCCCCTGGGCTAAAGACAAAAAGTACTGGACTGCTGCTGAGTGGTCCAAAGTTATGTTCTCTGATGAAAGTAAATTTTGCATTTCCTTTGGAAATCAAGGTCCCAGAGTCTTGAGGAAGAGAGGAGAGGCACAGAATCCACGTTGCTTGAAGTCCAGTGTAAAGTTTCCACAGTCAGTGACGGTTTGGGGTGCCATGTCATCTGCTGGTGTTGGTCCACTGTTGGTCTGCTGGTGTTGGTTTCCTGAGGTCCAAGGTCAACTTTTCAGTTGGCCAACATTTCTAAAAATCCTTTTGCTGTATTGGTCTTAAGTAATATCAAATTTTCAGAGTTGTCAGTTATAATCATCATAATTAAAAGGAATGAACACTTGAAATATATCAGTCTGTGTGGAATGACTGTATACATTATGCAACATTATGCAACTTTTTGATGATATTCTAATTATATGACCAGCACCTGTAGCTATGTCTGGGTTTTCTGGCAAATTGTGTGAAACTCTAGAAGAAATACAACAATCCAGCCAAAGGTTTCTCCAAAAATACTTAGTGCAGGTTTTACCAACAAAGCATTACATGGACTTACTGTATCTCTCTGAATTGGTCCTGCCATACATACTGATTGGTAAGCTACAGTCACAAGAAGCAGGCCTGTTTATTGTACCTAGAATTTCTAAACAGCTTGAAGCAGGGCTTTCTCCCACAGCGCTCCTTTATTGTGGATTACATTGAGAGGATGAACACTTAGACTCAGCATTTAAGTATGTGCTACAGTCATTTCTTCAGTGGAATTTAAAAGAATTAATCAAATTAAATAAGAAAAAATAACGAATAAAGAAAAAAGATATGTATGGATTAAACTGGATGTTTGTACTATTTGAAAAAATACAATTTGATAAGATAAAGAGTACAGTATACAGTATAATTAAGCGAGGCACAAGGTGGCCTTGGCATATGGTAAATGTACCACAGCTAAGCACAAAACAGAGTTGTGGCTATACCTTATCTCAGTACTCATTATACGCTACTCTAATTGTAACCTGTGCTCTAGTATATCATTCTGGTCACCCTTAAAGTCTATTCCTCCTTTGGTCAATACTCATTTCGGTTTGCTGTGGCCAATGACAGGAATGACCAAAAAATGTAAGCTTGGCACGCTCCTCTTACTTTACACTGTCAAAAATGCAATTAAATAAAAGAGCTGATATGAGACAATAGCATCAGCTGAAATCCCCTATTCCTTTTTCTCCCATTGTAGGTTTAAAATCTTTATAATTTTTGTTGCAAATTAAATGCATTTGGCCAGGTTTTCTTCTAAAATAAAACCTGGTTCTCAAGACACATTCCCATACCAATAAAATGCAAATGGGTGTTGTATATGGCCAATATACCATGGCTAAGGGTTGTTCTTGGGCATGATGCATTGTGGAATGCCTGGATACCAAGCTTAGCCATGGTATATTGGCAATATACCACAAACCCAAGAGATGCCTTATTGCTTTCATAAACTGGCTACCAATGCAATTAGAGCAGTAAAAAGTGATGATGTCTATACCAGTGGTATATGGTGTCATATACCTTGGCCATCAACCAATCAACATTCAAAGTTTTAACCAGTACGAATGTGGATTATTAGACAATACTGTCAAGCAACACTAGCTATGACTAAACCTAATAACACAATCACTACTACTACTCTTACATTGTCAATTGACAACTGCTTAGAGCGCACCACCAGAGAATTATGAGTTCATTACAGACCTACTATTACAGCATGTTATTATTAGTGTTCCCACATTACTTCCACAACCTGTCGCCTTTGTTATGCTCTTCAAAGTAGTGATACTGTGAGGAAATACAAAGAAAATATGAATACAGAAGGCTAAACAACAGAAAATTGAGAAAATCACCAAAAAACAAATGTTTTGTTTGTTGTTTTTCTGATGTCATACACAATATGAAATCACTGACTCCAAGAAGAAAGAACTACTAAAACTGGAACGTTCTCATCCCCAACTCCTGTTACATTATAAATATCCTAATACAATTTTATGATGATAACAACAGAAATAAATAGATCCTTGAACCCTCCTTCTTTAAACCCTCCCCTGTGTTCACTTTTACTGGGGAATAATGGGAGTGATTGTCTTTGGGGAAATTGGAAGTGTAAGGTTATTAAGATAGCTAGGGCTGATATGGGCAAAGAGATCCTTTAAAGGGATCTAGTTTACCAAAATTACAAAATGAAAGACTGCTTTCTTTACCTTGTAAACAGTAGTGTATGACAGCTATCCATGTTTCCCAAGCATTGGTTGGAACTGTTTTCCAAATCAGCATTTGTGGTAGAAATCCCATTGAGGTCCCTGGACTTATATTATCAATGTTTGCACATCATGTCATCTAATATAATGTTGCTTAAACTCAGTTTGTAGTATACATTATATCAATATTGAATTGTTTTTAACCTCATCCCAGGTTATTGAGTACAGAACATATGAGCCTGAAACACCATCCATTTGAGTGGGGGACACAATCTATGGAACTACTTTTAAGTATTTGTAATCTTTTGATTTTAGCTAATCAAAATATAGTTAGCTTTGGTATCACAGATTGGCATTTCTGACATGTGTGTCATGTGATTGGATTAGCATGATCCAGCAACCCTATGACACTTTTTTATAAGAGCTTTTAGGAAAAAAAGACTGCCTTGTCATGCCTAAAGTCAGTATTTATATGATAGCTCAGCTGCGCTATATGCTCACACAGCGGTCCCACAGCAATGATAAATTAGAAATTGATGTTTGGAGGCAAAAAACATGCAATGTAACGTGTTGTTGGAAATGACTGGTCAGAGAATAAGCTCATTAAACCGAAGTCTATTGTGCCTGAGTTAATACACAGCTTTGTTATTGATTAAAGAAGGCCACATTAGTAGGTATTAGTCAGTTCCACTAGACCTTCCGCAAATTTTGGCGGAAGACTATGGGAATGAGATTACATTAATTGCATTATGCTTCCTTCATAGAACCAGAGTTACACAAGCATTATCCACCATTTTCATCAGCCATGTCCTCTGAAGAGTGCTTCCTAGTCATGACTCTCAGGAATATGTGTGTCCTCTGTTCCCTTCTGTGCTGCTCACAAGCTGCATAAAACACATTAGAAGGTACTGCGGAACAATTGCAATTGGAAGCGATGCATGTATTTTCTAAATATAATTATTATTCGATAATCTTCTCCGATATTTTGATGCACTGTACTTGTACTTGTTCAATGACAATAAAGTTGAATCTAATCTAATTTCTGTACAAATTCTAGACCTCTATCTCTAACCAATACATATGGTTGATCTGCTTTTAAATGTGTTATTAAGGTGTATTTAGATGGGGAATGTAATTTATCACTTTGCCATCCCTTTGTAACCTCTGGCCCTCCCAGAGGTTGATGCAGGAGTGGGCTGCATTGCATTTTGTCTAGCACATATCAACAAAATGTCAATGTTTTACCATAATCTAAATGATTACAACTCTGAAGGGGCAGTGCTTCCTGCTATGGTCTAGTCCTGCCCCTAGGTTGGCAAATTCACATGTATTTGTTGTATTTGTTGCTGGCAGATAGCTATCCAGCTAACAAACTTCACACACAAATATGGCTTCTCTTTAAGACAGAGGTTGGATCAATACTTGCATGTGAAATTGAACCAGGGTTGGCTACAAAGATGATTTGACAAGACAGTACGAACTGCATCAGCTGATTTTCCTGACAATATCCCAGTGAAATGCATTGCCATATGGTTTGAAGAATGTATGTATCGATTAATTAAATGTGCACCACAACAGTTTTATCCGGACAATGACAGCAAATACAGTACATAAGTTAATTCTATTGATTTTCTTTTTGCTAAATAAACTAAGACTGTGGCTTTTGGGTAGGTTTAGAAGCTACAGTAACTATTGTGATTGTTATACGCATATCACTATACATTTATGAAATCAAAGGATGACCATCATTGATAAGTGTTCATTACTGTGAACAATGCCTTGTGTCAGTCATCCATCATTGTAACCATTATACAAAAATGCAATGCCCCATGAACCAGAGGCGACACTTGACTTACCAACATACAGTGGGAAGAACAAGTATTTGAAACACTGCTGATTTTGCAGGTTTTACTACTTACAAAGCATGTAGAGGTCCGTAATGTTTACCATAGGTACACTTCAACTGTGAGAGACGGAATCTAAAACAAAAATCCATAAAATCACATGAAATGATTTTAAAATAATTAATTTGCATTTTATTGCATGACATAAGTATTTGATCACATACCAACCAGTAGGAATTCCGGCTCTCACTGACCTGTTCGTTTTTCTTTAAGAAGACCTCCTGTTGTCCACTTATTACCTGTATTAACTGCAACTGTTTGAACTCGTTACCTGTATAAAAGACACCTGTCCACACACTCAATCAAACAGACTCGAACCTCTCCACAATGGCAAGACCAGAGAGCTGTGTATGGACATCAGGGATAAAATTGTAGACCTGCACAAGGTTGGGATGGGCTACAGGATAATAGGCAAGCAGCTTGGAGAGAAGGCAACAACTGTTGGTGCAGTAATTAGAAAACTGAAGAAGTTCAAGATGATGGTCAATCTCCCTCTGTCTGGGGCTCCATGCGAGATCTCCATGCGAGGGATCAGCCCAGAACTACACGGCAGGACCTGGTCAATGACCTGAAGAGAGCTGGAACCAAAGTCTCAAAGAAAACTTTTAGTAACACACTACGCCGTCATGGAGTAAAATCCTGCAGTGCACGCAAGGTCCCCCTGCTCAAGCCAGCGCATGTCCAGGCCTGTCTGAAGTTTGCCAATTACTATCTGGATGATCCAGAGGGGGAATGGGAGAAGGTCATGTGGTATGATGAGACAAAAATACAGCTTTTTGATCTAAACTCAACTCCCCGTGAAGCATGGATGAGGAAACATCATTCTTTGGGGATGTTTTTCTGCAAGGGGGACAGGGCGACTGCACCATATTGAGGGAAGGATGGATGGGACCATGTATCGCGAGATCTTGGCCAACAACCTCCTTCCCTCAGTAAGAGCATTGAAGATCGGTCGTGGCTGGGTCTTATAGCATGACAACGACCCGAAACAAACAGCCAGGGCAACTAAGGAGTGGCTCCATAAGAAGCATCTCAAGGTCCTGGAGTGTCCTAGCCAGTTTCCAGACCTGAACCCAATAGAAAATCTTTGGAGGGAGCTGAAAGTCTGTATTGCCCAGCGACAGCCCCGAAACCTGAAGGATCTGGAGAAGGTCTGTATGGAAGAGTGGGCAAAAATCCCTGCTACAGTGTGTGCAAACCTGGTCAAGAACTACAGGCAAAACAAAGTATCTGTACCAAATAATAAGTTCTGCTTTTCTGATGTATTAAATACTTATGTCATGCTATAAATGCTAATTAATTATTTAAAAATCATACAATGTGATTTTATGGATTTTTGTTTTAGATTCTGTCTCTCACAGTTGAAGTGTACCTATGATAAAAATTACAGACCTCTACATGCTTTGTCAGCAATGTATCAAATATTTGTTCTCTCCACTGTAAATGGAGAGGTCAAGTTCGCCTCATCCTTTTTGCCTGAAACACAGAAAACAGGAGCAACAAAGGTCACTGACGTTCATTCGTCACTCTCATAGATCCATAGTTATATGCAGAACTTACAATCTATATCAATCTCATTCAGACCTTCACTGGTGTGTTACTATCTTTATTGTGAATGAATGACATATTTGTTGTTTTTAACCTTTAAACTATACCACACACAAATACCAACATTTATGGATAGAAAATACAAAAATTATGTATTTACTTTTTCAACGACTTGGACAAGAAAGTCTTCCTGTTGGAAAAGCTGTTTGTAGGGTGTTTGTGACAGCGGTTGATTCTAATAACCTACCAAACAAACAGAAGTTATAGGTTAGAAGAGACGAAGCCTGTGATGTGATGTATACTTTTTGATGTAAACAAGTCGACACTCCATATTAAATCAACAACTTCTGGATATGTTTAACCAATAAGAAGACTTTGATATGGGACATGTTAGTTAAAAGTGTTTCTTTCAGTGTACATTAATTTAATGTCTACATGTAAATGTTTTTGTTAATAGATTTTCTTTGCCTGTAATGTGTTTGTTATTTAGTTTCAGACCACAATTGTTGTTATGGTGTTAGCTAATGGGGATCCAAATAAAAATATAAACTGTCCAACAGTGTAATTCACTCTGCCACCACCCCAAAAACCAATTTGGGCTGCAAAGGCTGAACTCTATCTATCCTGTCCGAGATGGCTTCCTCACACTGTACACACAATCAATATTTGTAATTATTTCTTTGTGACCACGTCTAATCTTGGGTGATGGAGGAGGTTCCATTTCACCAAGCCACGGAACCAATGCAATCACATCCCAGCATATCAAAGCAAAACAATAGAGGAGGCTGGTGTGTAAAAATCCACAAAATGGTCCTCTTCTCATCATCGCTAAACAAAACCATCTTCAACTCACCAGGGAGGGAAGATTGTCCTTTTAATCGAAGTCAGAGGTAGGCTATGCGCAGTGTTGGGAGGAGACATAGTCTGAGAGCTCAGAGGCCTAAAACCTGTGATGTAGATATACAAAATGCAATTGTTATTTCTAAAAATCACAATTAGAATTCCACATGTGCCTTTAAAATTCACTAAGTTGACATATTGTTCTTATCTTTATATTGGCAATTTTTTTACTTGAATAAATACATCTGCCTGTCTAATGGTGGCACTGTTGGTACATTTTGGATGGCCCAGTGTTTTGTTTCCATTACTTCTGTGAACTGACAGTATATGATATGGACCCAGTGAACAGAAACTGAAGGACAACCGCTAATGGGTTCATCAGACCAAGGAGAAAACAATGGAGAGAGAATGGATGCTGATTGTTTATAGTAAGAGATCCGTGATTGCAGGATGTGGTTCATGTAGCTCAGTTTATTGAGTTTATTTTTCATGGTTTATGCTATCATTATCGTCATTTTCTATTAGATATGAATTGAGAAAGTTTAAGCTCTATAAGAAGTCCATGTGTTATTCTGTTTGTGAGCGTGTGTGCATCTATTTGTGTGTGGTGCGCATTTGTGACTATGGATACACACATCTGATTGTGTTTGTATCTGTGTGTGTGTGTGTGTGTATGGGTTATGTTTCTACATAACTTGTGTTAGCTAACCAGTTAAGAGGGAAAATATTTTTTTGACCCATTTTCATAATGAGAAAGGTTATTTACAGCTTAGGGGTTAGGTTAGGTTCAGGGTAAAACGTGGTGTTTACGTTGATATTGGTTACTTTTAGGAGAGGTTATATGTAGGTTACGTTTATTCCAAAGAGAAAGTAAAGTCAAATGCATATCCTTCTGGAGGTGCATAGCAGAACAAAGTTTAGAATAAGATCTTTATAAAAAATATGTGGACAAAATTTCAAACCTCTGGGATCTTTGTCAGGCATGAGGCATAAGGGTTAGGTTGAGGATTAGGGTTCAAATTAAGGGTTAGGGACATTGATTTTGGGTTTTCTGGGAACCACAGGGATAAAAAGACAAGCACCAATTTGGCAAGCCAAAGTATGGCATATGCACTGTATGGCAGTTGCTACACCCTAGCACAACACTGACTTTGTAGAACAGGCGACTAAGAAAATTCAGTTCCCAATGAACAGGGCAAAGCAGTTTAGCAAAATTCCAGAGCTGGTTAAGGACGATGCCAATATCTCAGAGCAGACAGGCGGACTGAACTGGATGCAGGAAGGTGTTGCAGCACCTTTGGGGTGACTAACACCAGTTTTCTCCCAAAACTGTGCTGACATTTAATAGGGTTAAAGACCATGTTAGGACGCTAGGGAGCTGCAGTTTGATTTGACATGAAATTAGAATTTTTCATCCTGGTGCTGAGCTAGAATGTAGCAGCTAATTGCTTTATGACATGTATTTGAATTAAGCTGCTGCGGTTGCTAAATGGATAATGGCTCATTTGGCTTGTTTTTGCTATACTAATTATATCCTTTTAGATTTTTTGCATAATGTAGAAATGCAGTAAATGAGCGGCAACTTGGAAATCCTTGATGTTTTCTAAACCCTGGGTTTAGTGCAACCACACCAAACCAGACCCATGCACTGTTTGGTCCCTCTCTCTTTGGGCCTGACCCTAACTTGTTTATTTTCTGGAGGAGCTCAGTGATTTTATAATAAACACACATAATCCCCAGACACCCAGTGTATCCCTTTTGTCTCCCATTTCCTCCATTCCCCCCTTAAACATCAAATACTCTGTCATTCAACAACGGATGGACAAAGGACTGAGAGAAGATAAGTATGTCATCATATCCTGAGTACTTTGATAGCCTTTTAAAGCCTCCTTTGCCTTATTCAGAGGTGTATTGGTGTATTTCCTGCAGTTTAAGTTGCAAAAGGCTTGTCTTGGGTATTCTAGTATATTTATTATTCGATTTTTTCTTTGTCAGGACAACCCTGTGCTGGCCTCGTTGGTCTTTCTTTAAACAGAGTTCTCACTGGCTTTAGCTGTCCACTATTCTGTGTCAGTAATGTTTTTAGGGTCAAAGTGAAGCTTCTCTTGTCACCGGGCCATGCTCACTATCTCATTATTTAATGTTGCCTCATTCTTACACGGTTATAATGGCCCTCTACCTTCTTCTATATAACCTATAACCCATCTCTCTTTCTATGTCTCTCTCACACCCCTCTCTCACACATATAAAATTATACCTACAGTGGAAATTCTTCATCCTTTCTATATTTTGTTACTTTACAACCTAATTCTAAATTGCCATACATTTATTTATTGACCAAACAAAATCAGGTTTAAAAAAATAATATTCAGACCCATCACTAGGAAATTAAGCCAAAGAAAATGAGCAAAGAAAATAGAAAAATGCATTCTGTTCATAGATTTTTCTTGAGATGTGTATACAACTTGGAGTCCACCGGCAGCAAATACTATTGATTGCACATGATTTGGAAAGGTACAGTACCAGTCAAAAAATTTGGACACACATACTCATTCAAGGGAATATTTAAATTTTCCACAATATAGAAAACATGTGAAGACATCAAAACTATGAAATAACACATATGGAATCATTTGGTAAACAAAACAGTGCTGAACAGATCAAGACAGCTTTGCACACTCTTCGCATGCTTTCTCTCAGCCATCTCAAAATTGAATAACACTAGACAAGATGTTACTGAAGAAACATATGGTTTTCTAGTCAATGTCACATTGACTATAAGTGACATCAGACACGTACGCGCACACATTTTGGAGGCAGAATTAATTGGAAAGCAATACAACCAGCGTGAAACAACAATATTGTCAGTTTTTGTATTAATTATCTAGTAATCCATGTAACTACAGTAGTACGCACTCCCTCTACGGAAATTAGAGGACATGAAACCTTTCTAGTTATCTAACTGTATCATTTTATTTTGTTTTGATATTTTGGGGAAAACATTCCCTGCATCTATCTATTGTTTTTTCTGACCAGCTGTCCCAGAAATGTAGTGTCTGCTTGCATTGCATATGGTAAATCACAGTGACTGTGAATGTAAATGAACATAATTAAATAACGTGAAGTCATATTCAATTGCTGAGGTCAATAAGATTATTATTATTAACACACAAAGACACAAATCTCTTTCCATAACTTAGTTATGGTTCGTCCATCCGCTAACAGGGCACCAATGCCTGTGCGTCTGTCAAATATACATTTATTGGAGTTGCAGTGACAATCTTTGCAATGATAAGGAATAGTAATATTCCAATAAATAAAGCTTTCTCTTTCTCTTGTAGAGTTCCTAAGCAGCACTTACCTGTGATTTGCTAGCAATATACATCAAAATGCTGAGATGCCTTATTGCTTCTATAAACAGGTTACCAACGCAATTTGAACAAGGGGCCTAGGGTGGTCCATACTGTAGGTCTAAGACACTGCCTATGGTGTACATGTGCTACTTTAGCTTGAGTTCGAAATATGTCCCAGGGCTCTATAACCAAAAACTATTTCAAGGCAATTCAGTCCAATTAAGGATAATATGCCTGAAAAATATGTATCTTTAGAACAGGGAAAGATTATTTACACAGTCTCATTTAGCACATTTTTCATCCAATAAGCACTCAGGGTTCAAAAACCTTGTGTATACAGTGGGGCAAAAAAGTATTTAGTCAGCCACCAATCGTGCAAGTTATCCCACTTAAAAAGATGAGAGAGGCCTGTAATTTTCATCATAGGCACACTTCAACTATGAGAGACAAAATTAGGAAAATAAATCCAGAAAATCACATTGTAGGATTTTTAATGAATTTATTGGTAAATTATGGTGGAAAATAGGTATTTGGTCAATAACAAAAGTTAATCTCAATACTTTGTTATATACCCTTTGTTGGCAATGAGAGAGGGCAAATGTTTTCTGTAAGTCTTCACAAGGTTTTCACACACTGTTGCTGGTATTTTGGCCCATTCCTCCATGCAGATCTCCTCTAGAGCAGTGATGTTTTGTGGCAGTCGCTGGGCAACACGGACTTTCAACTCCCTCCAAAGATTTTCTATGGGGTCGAGATCTGGTGACTGGCTAGGCCAATCCAGGACCTTAAAATGCTTCTTACGAAGCCACTCCTTCGTTGCCCGGGCAGTGTGTTTGGGATCATTGTCATGCTGAAAGACCCAGCCACGTTTCATCTTCAATGCCCTTGCTGATGGAAGGAGGTTTTCACTCAAAATCCCACGATACATGGCCCCATTCATTCTTTCCTTTACACGGATCAATCATCCTGGTCCCTTTGCAGAAAAACAGCCCCAAAGCATGATGTTTCCACCCCATGCTTTAGAGTAGGTATGGTGTTCTTTGGATGCAACTCAGCATTCTTTCACCTCTAAACACGAGTTGAGTGTTTACCAAAACGTTCTGTTTTGGTTTCATCTGACCATATGACATTCTCCCAATCCTCTTCTGGACCATCCAAATGCTCTCTAGCAAACCTCAGACGGGCCTGGACACGTACTGGCTTAAGCAGGGAGACACGTCTGGCACTGCAGGATTTGAGTCCCTGGCGGCGTAGTGTGTTACTGATGGTAGCCTTTGTTAATTTGGTCCCAGCTCTCTGCAGGTCATTCATTAGGTCCCCCCATGTGGTTCTGGGATTTTTGCTCACCGTTCTTGTGATCATTTTGATCCCACGGGGTGAGATCTTGCGGGGAGCCCCAGATCGAGGGAGATTATCAGTGGTCTTGTATGTCTTCCATTTTCTTATAATTGCTCCCTTAGTTGATTTCTTCACACCAAGCTGCTTACCTATTGCAGATTCAGTCTTCTCAGCCTGGTGCAGGTCTACAATCTGGTGTCCATTGACAGCTCTTTGGTATTGGCCATAGTGGAGTTTGGAGTGTGACTGTTTGAGGTTGTGGACAGGTGTCTTTTATACTGATAACATGTTCAAACAGGTCCCATTAATACAGGTAACGAGTGGAGGACAGAGAAGCCTCTTAAAGAAGAAGTTACAAGTCTGTGAGAGACAGAAATCTTGCTTGTTTGTAGGTGACCAAATACTTATTTTAACGAGGAATTTACCAACTAAAATCATAAAAAATCCTACAAGGTGATTTTCTGGATTTTTTTCTCGCATTTTGTCTCTCATAGTTGAAGTGTACCTATAATGAAAATTACAGGCCTCTCTCATCTTTTTAAGGGTAGGTGGGAGAACTTGCACAATTGGTGGCTGACTAAATACTTTTTTGCCCCACTGTAACTTTCAGTAACACCCAAAGTTATATTTAGTAAAATCTTTTGTTGATGAGAAACATATTGTTGATGAGAGAGTTCCGAGGAGTAAGGCCAGAAATTCTCAACCATTGGCGTAGCCAGTTCAGCCAGGTAACCCGAGTGGTAACTAACAGTGATGCATCAGCCGATTGCTCATATCCCAATATCAGATTTTATACCTGTCTGTTTAATCATCAAATAACTAAATCCATCTGATACTCTGATGGTCGTATTAGCATGCGGGTGCAAATCCACCCACCATCACCCACTCTGGCTCATTGCCTATGTGGATCGCTATTAATAATATTACGGTAATGTTATTGTTAGTTGTATTGTATACACAATCATGTGATGGCAGAGAGTTGCCAGAGAGGAGCAGAACTTAATGCCAGTATATTGCCTGCACCTTGCTTTAGATAAGTTCTCTAATAAATGGTTAAACTAAAATGTTGCGTTTTCTGTGCTGGTGGTGGAACTGAATTTGGATCAATTTGAGATAATTCCATATTGTCAATGACTTAATGTAACAAATGAATTTCATAAATATATTAAGATTATTACAATTACAGTACAAGTATCAAAGATTAAAGGACTCTGAGGTGAGGTGTTTGCAAGAACAGTGAAGCATACAGATTTCAGGAAAATGCAAGTGAGAACATCCCCAAACTCCACTCTGGTTTATATCCCTGAACTAAAGGTATGGGGGTTGGTTTTTTGACCTAAAGATAACCAAACCAGTCCTGAAGAATAAACCCCTTATCAATTAGGGACACATTCCAGTCGGTTCTGGGGCCATCTCATATGACAGAGTGGTGTTCTCTCAAGAGGCAAGAAGGCAAGGCATTTTAACAAGCAACCCTTCTGTCCCTGCATTTACCTTACAGAAACAAATGTGAACCGTTAACATTTCACTGATTGCCTACTGGGATAGAAATTAAGTACGTAAGTGTACTTCTATGTCTATACAAAATAAAGAATAATCATAGAATATGCACATTAACAAATAACTGACATTTTTCAATGGAGGCGAAAAACACTAGATTATATAAAATGAATTATTATTAACATAAGGCCCACAGAGAACTAGACAATGTCAGTTACCCTCTGCCAATTATTATTCAAGTCTGTCTCAAAACAAATTGCATCTTTTAGTACATGAATAGGCTTTTTACCTTCAAAGCTTAAAATGTAGGATACATACTTTGTGCTCATTTAGAAAACTTGCTCATTGAAAGAATACAGAAGATTAATATTTGCTAATAACTTGAACTGCAATCAAAATATAAACAATATATTATATGTTCATGTGTGTCTTGTGTGATGGCATTCTGAATAGAGCTCTGGTCTGAACCTTGCATTCACTCACTAGTGTGCTGGTACAATACCGTCAACAGAGTTCGGTTCCAACAGGCACTAGTTCTGTCTACAACAAAATCATGGAAGCAGTCTGGTATAGTTAAATTTGGTTTAGGTTGTTGACATTTTTTTATTTCACTGAAAACATTTACTATTATTAAACTACTAGGGTAACTGCCCTAAATGGGACGCAAGCAGCAAACAAATGGGCATAATTGCACAGTTCCTTTACTACAGGGACAACAATGATAATGATAATGTTTTACAACCATCCAAGCCTGAACTCTGAAATATGCAAACTATTAGATCTACATCAACAGTGACATGAGAAAAAAACTATTTTTTATGACACATGGAGAGATCATATACAGCCAAAGACAAAGATGTTACACACTTAATACCTTTCTTTACCCTCTCTCTGTAATATGTTGTCCCTTTTCATATCTTTTGTGCTGTTTTCCAAGTAAATAGTGATAAGATGGAGCATTATATACAGACAAAGACTATAATTGCAGGCACTCAGTAGACACTCTTTTCTCACTTCTACCTTTCCTCGCACTACCTTAATCTCTCTCTCATCTCATTTATTGTTTTCCATAAAATATTGAGAGATCTGAAATAGTTAGATATAAATCTGTTATTAATGTGGACAATAGAATATCATTACTTGTTTATTTTCATGAATAATCAGATAATTAACTTATTAAGCGAATATTGAAGAAACATGGGCGACTGTCAAGATTATGAAAGATTCTCTAGGTTATCTGAAGACAGAAAGAGTGAAGGTAAACATACATTCTCAGCATGAACAATAAATAGACAAATGGATTTGCTTGCTTCAGCACTATCTGTAGCCTACTTGAAGCCTTGGAGAAACCAAATATTTGATCGAGACATGTTTCTTCTGAGCTCATCTAAGCTATTCAGATTGTTATCACACCGAACCAGAACCAGGTTTTCCATCGTACACACAGGCTTGAGAGAAACACATGCTCCAGCATGCAACATGAGTCAAATGTTATTTATATATTGTGTGTCCCATATTGACTGATATGACACCTTGGTGTGAGACACAAAGGTAGAATAAAAGGATGCTTGGCAAGAAGAAGCAATAACATTGGAGCGTTATTGGAGTTCCATTTGGTTTACTATTGAAACTGTACAAGTGAAAAACCAAGGGTTAAAGATAGAGTTATGCACTTGATTTCTGTTTTAGTTAGGTAAGTAGTTCCAGATAGGTAGGTTGGGAACTCATGGGTGGGAAATGAATAAAATGCAGATGCTGAACTCGGGATTCGGTCACAACCAAAGCAGAAAATAAATGTTCTTTGCCAGCTGTAATTAGTGTGGTACAGCAGTAAATTGATCATTCAAAAGCTGTGACATCACCAACTCAGTCTAAACAAGACGCCCTAAAGCTTATCAACAACAGAACCAAACATTGGTTCTGCAGGGAGAACCATATGATCTGAAAGGTTGCGCCCCTCACTGTGGGCTTTCATAAGAATAACTAATTGAGCAAGAGAGGAAATCAAGTTCATAGCAAAAATTCAACATAGCCATTCCTGTCAATCCAACGTATGCGGAAGATGCAGGACATTACATCAAATTGTCTCCTCCCTGTACTTATAATTCATGATAGCTGATAACACAGACATCTCCAAAAAAGAACATGAGATACTGTAGTATATCCGTGGATCAATCGCTTCCTTATCGGCCATGTGGAAGTCTAGTATTGTAATGCACAAAGCACACACTATAATGTAAGATAATAATTTCATAAAACCATGGAAAAATGTAAGGTTATCTATAATTGCTCTGTTAGGCCTAGTCGATGCCTCCAATACTAACAAAAATATAGAGAGATTGGTTTAAATGTTAACAAACATGTTAACAAACATGAAAGAAATGCAATCAAAAATAAATATGTACCTATTATAATTCTTTATTCGGGACCACTAAATCATGCACTTGTACCACTGTTAGAAAATAGTGGTAAAAATTTTGCCATAGACCCTACAAAACATTAAAATAAAAAGACAAATAGACAGATTGTTTAGAACGCTGGAGGGGGGATGCCTGTGTGTGATGAAAACGTTTTCTGGGGTGTGATGTAAGGGCCCCACGCTGACAGATAAAACACTCTCACACGGCTATCCACCCAACAATGGACTGCATCCTACCAACACCAGACCATTTCAGTAAGACACTTTATTAGACCGTTGGTAGTTGATTGTGAAAAACACCCCAAAATACACCCCCATAAGGATGACTGAGCAGAAATAGTAATTTTGTTAGGTTGAGTCTTGCTGTCTTTAATGGATTGATATGTACTTTTGCTGAAGGCATTTACGCTTTAAGTTGATCATGAGTACCTCTGGAAAGGGTTGTATTTTACTGAACAGCCAAGAGGAGAGAGGGAGGAAAATGTGAGGAAAGAGGTGATGGCTACCTGTGAGAGTGGCCAATTTGCGAATCAGTCCATTTCCCACTTGGGCTGTGGCTCAGCATGGTCCTGAAGAGCCACTTTTCCAGGAGGTCATTTTTTTTCTTTTTTATTTGAACTGTGTTGCAGTATAACATCACTGGGTGTAATAAAAGTTGTTGGTGTAGAAAATATGATTTAGTCAACATCATGAAACTAAAGGTGAATGTTTTAATCCACCTCAAGTGTTTCTCAACAGACAAATGCTAAATCAAGTTTGTAAACTATATTTGAGTGATACAAATTTACATATCTTTTTATCTTTCATTTTTGAATGAGCTACACGCCTCAACGTTAACATTATTTGCCAGTGGAGCCAGTGAGTTTGAAACTTACTGGCAGCAACCCAAAAAAAAATTATACTGGCCATCCTTCTAAAAGTTCTAATTTATCAGCATTACCACACACTGTCACGATTTGTGGAATTTGCAGAAAACAGTAGGGATAGGATTAATGAACACGAAGCACCGTTCGGTTTTCCGAGCTCTACTGTTTCGGTGCAGTGTACCAGAAGCTTGTTTCAAATGACATTCTAAGCTTCGGACGTCACAAAATCCCCTTGGAGTTCCAACCCAGACCAACAGGTGTCGTTTTCAGAATGGCTGTTTTGAAACAGTATGCATAAATGTTTAATGAAATCCGGAGAGAAGGATTTGAAAGACCAAGTTTGTTAAGAGTCATAGAGCTAGTTATTTAATAGTAGTCATAAAACAGCAATTTGAGAGTCATACAAAATAATAACTTATTGTTGGTTTGCCATTATTTGAGAGTAATACGAAAGAGTAGGTAATTTGAGATGTAGACTAGATCATGATTAAGAGTGTTGCTTTGCCAGGTTCTAGGAAAGGGTAATATGATTTTATATTAGAGAGCAATGGAGAATGTGTTTATGACAGTGTTCATTCCGTCAACAAAAATTGTGACGGAAATATTAGTTAAATGGGCCTATACAATTTTTCAGTGGCAGTTGACAAGACGGTAACCGACTGAATAGAAACAGAAAAAGACACAAATCATTTTCATTTTAGTTGACAAAAATGAGACTAGTTTAAATTATCTTTGTGACAATAGATCTTACTACCATAGTTAAAAGGAAGATTATGGAAAGAGAGGTTCTCAGTGTATTTTTTTCAAGATGCGCTTTCAGATTTTATCAAGAGCCTTCTGTAAGCGCATCCCAATATATACGCACAAGCAAAGACCTTGGTGTGTTGTGCCTAGAGACGTTAATTTGTTACGTTTTTGAACCATCTGTTCTCCCCTCTTACATTTCTTTCAAACTGATATTTCCATTCATGTGAATTAAACTGCGCGAACAATAATGCGTGCACAATACGCATTTTCCACTGGCTTATTACATTTCAGCCATTTCTTGTTTCCGTAATGTGCACAACGCTGAGATTACAAATGTCATTAATAGGCCTATATGTGGCAACATTGTAAGCAAACCATGACGATATGTACCATTTGACTTTTTTTAAATGGTGATATGTTCAGGCTACTATTTGTGATGTAAGAGAGATATTGTTATTCCCGCTGGCACCAACAACGTCAGGATGAAAGTCTGAGGTTACGAAACAGAACATAGCATCAGCATGTTACTTAGATAAAAAGATGTGTTGGCATCGGGTAATTGTCTCTGGCCCCATTCCAGCTAGCAGTAGTGACGAGCTCTACCGCAGACTTGCGCAACTCAAACGCTGTCTGAAAACAGAGTTCTGCCTGTCGCAAGACGTAGAGTTTGTAGATAACTGGTACTCTTTTTGGGATTCCCCTAGAAATAGGTCCAAGCGTGATCTGCTGAAGAGCGACCGACTCCCTCCTAGCTGGACTGGTGCTCTTCATTTATCTAGGATCAAAGACATAAGTTTCACACCTATAACCTCAGTTAGCATAGTTCTGCCTATTGAGATTGGGCCATACACAATGTTCCTCAAAGAGTTCCCTGAATTCTTGTCTAGCCTTGTAGTCATGGCTGATATGATTCTCATTTTTGGCAATTTCTGTTTTCATATGGAAAAGTCCAAACCTCTTCAAAAAGCTTTTGAAGTCATTATTGACTGGTATTGTAGATCTATTAATTATTCCCCATTATCCTGGAATATTGGATCGCAGTCTCGTTATATTAAAACAAGAAACCCACTTGCATCCCAAACTATGACTTTTAAAAGCTGTAATATAAAATCTTGGACTACAAATAGATTTCTTGATAATCCTACAGGCTCTCTCATCGATAACGTAGTAAATATATCTGCAAGCGATCTAATCAAGGATTGAAACTCAACACTGCTAATTACTTTATATATAATTGCACCACTAAAAGAATATGCAACAAGAAACTCGCTCCCTGGTGCACAGACAATACTAGAGCACTCAAGCAAGCCTCCAGAAAATTGGAGCTCCACAAAGTTGGATGTATTTATACTAGCCTGGATAGCAGTCACATCTGCTCGATCATCTTATTTCTCCAACCTGATTGAGGTGAACAAAAACAATCCACAATGTATCTTTGACACAGCTGCAAAGTTATCAAAAAGTCCTCAAATCTCAGTTGTCCTGAGAATACCCAGACATTTTTTGACCTGGTGTCTATGGGGACACTTTTAGGGTCAATTTTTTGACCCTATATCACTCGATATGTTCACTGAATTAGTACTGAGTTCTAAATCCACAAATTGTCAACTAGATCCTATTCCAACAAAACTATTTAAAGAGCTACTTCCTGAGCTAGGTCAGCCAATGTTGAATATAATTAATTGCTCCCTATCCTCCAGATGCGTACGAAACGCATTAAAAAATAAAGCCTCTTCTGAAAAAATCTAATCTGGATCCAGATATTTTAAACAATTATAGGGCAAGATCAAACCTCCCATTCCTCTCAAAATAACACTCCATCATAAGACAGAGACCTACCTTCTTATGGCCTCAGACAAAGGTTCCGCATCCGTTCTGTTGCTACTTGATCTTCCTTTCACTCCCTTCTCTTAGAGAGACTGTGTGGATGGCATGTCCTCTGACAAATCAAAGGTGTATTTTGGTGTTCCTTATGGCTCGGTTTCGGGCCCATAATTGTTTTCAATATATATGCTCCCTCTGGGTCATGTCATCTGGAATCACGATGTCAATATTCACTGCTATGATGGTGACACAGTTGTATATTTCGATGAAACATGTAGAAGCCCCAAAATTAGCTACTTTTAGGCTAGCCCTTACTCATCAAGACCTTGCTTTAAGATTTTGGTCAAGTTGTGGCACTGTTGGTTCAATTTTCAACAGCTGGTTGGATGTCACGACATGGGAAATGCAGTGTCTTATCCAGTGGCCCTCACAGAGTGAAGTACACAAACACCTTCCATCTTTGTCTAAGACCTCAACGTTCCGCTGTGTGAGGTGCATCATCCATCGACTGCAGTGAGGTGTTTACAGAAAGACCAACTAGTCTCAGTGCCAGAGCTCTGACATACTCTAACTACAAGTCACACAACACAGTCAAATTTTTTGTGGGTGTATGTCCAACAGGTACAATTACTTTCTTGTCTAAAGTGTGGGGTGGACACTACTGACAGAGTAATAACAAAAATGTCTGGCCTCATGGATCTGCTTGAAGAGGGAGACATTGTGCTGGCTGAAAAGAGATTCAACTTTCCTGAGTACTTTGTAGCTAAAGGTGTCCGCCTTGTGGTTCCATATTTTACCAGGGGGAAAAACAACTGACTGGATCAGAGGTTGAAAAACCCAGGAGGATGTCCAGAGTACATATTCAAGTGGATAGAGCAATTGGTGGGCTGAAGACATTCAAAATCCTGCACAACACACTTCCAGTTCTAATGATCAAACACAGAAGTGATGTCAATTTTTCTACCACTGATACAATACTGCTTGTTTGCTCTCCTCTGACCAACCTAAGACCTGTTTTGCAGAAGTGAGATCTGATTGTGTGACCTCCAACCGTATGTCATCCAACTGTATGTCCACATCACACTCACACACGTCATCATGCATGTATATTTCTATACTTTGTAAATTAAAACAAATTTATTCAAGTAAGATATAAGAATGTTTTTTATTAAACCAAGTTTTGTATCTTTTTGCTGTTTCTTCACTTAGAAAAGCACTTTCCCTTGTTTTTACAAAGTACAATACACGCGGACACCTGGTTTTTACATAGCACAATATGTACATTTCCAATGGTGATGAGATTGCCTCTTCAATCCAATGCACAGCAGGTGGTATACACCCAGGCATGCACAACATTGCACTCTATTAGTGGTGCGCTGCTTTTTACAAACACATGTTTAAATGGTTGTTTGTAGTTTCTCCAGTTGATGTGTGCATATCTCAGGCAGGATTTGTTTTAGGTAGAATCTGTCAAGTGTTTTCTTTGTCTTTTCCCAAAACTCAGTACTAAAAGACACTATTCAGACCACACAAAGCCATTTTCCCTGCACCTGTGCGTAATATGATTGGCTAGGCTTCAGCTTCAGTTGCTTGTCTAGGCAGAAATCTTTGTTTCTTGCTTCTCTGCTTCAGTTACAGATACAGCTGCATATTTTGAGGAACGTTTGATTTCTAATACAGAGGGTGACCAGCAGTTGCATGTCAATATGCCATCAGGGCTTTTGCCCAGGTAAGGAAACTCCACAAATCATCTTCTGGATCAATGGCATATTTGTGAATTATCTATTGGCGACAGTCATAAATTTGCAAGCTCTTTTTGATGTCATCAGCTATTTTCTCCATTACAACATGTGAGGCTGCAGTTTTCATTTTTGCCACGTTGATTTTAAATTAAATACGCCATTGTCCTTACTTCCCCTTACTTGTACAATATTTAAATTATTTCTACACACGTGTCAACCTGCTATCCGCCTAGCAAGGACTTCGAGATGAATAACGAAGGTATCTCACTTATATAAGAGTGGCGTATATTAGGTCCTGTAATGCACATGTGACACACTTACTATTCCGTCCAGTAAGCACTTCCATCACTACAGGGAAGATATATTATCTTCTGTTGAGTCTCTGGACTAAGACTAAGAAAACATCTTTCAGTGTCAACATAAGTATTGTGTGTCCTCACCACAGGTTTCCATTGCCTAAAAAGCAACATTTCTAGGTCTTCTTTTGTTCCAGAAAGGGACTACTGTATGCTGATTTGGGCCTTCGTGGAACCAGTTTGACACCTGTGGTCTACAGAGTATGCTATTTATACATAAAACACACATAGCATAATTGATAATTTTGTGAGGGGTTTTGTGCTGTAATTAATCACCACTTGAAATTCAGCCCAAGAAGACAAGAGGGAAAAGTACTTTACTGGATTCCTCTAAATCTATAATGTTGTTTTGACAGCAATTTTCGCAGTGCCAGTACTCTTGGGCCTCTTGGGGTATTTCAGAGTGTCAGTTTCATTTACTTTTTCTGTACCATGTCACAAATGTTTTTAAAGACCATTGTAATTCCTCTTTCAAGCCTCCCATCTCCCTCATTCACTCGCTACCTCTTTAAACCTCTCACCAAACCAAAATACATACAATGCATTGCTCATCCTCGTACACAAACGAACTGCCCTGCTACAATCAGCT
>JACXGJ010000093.1:0-155861 GCA_016801105.1 Esox niger | reverse complement strand
CGCTTGTTAACTAAGTATGCTTGTTAATGATAACACCTAGATGATTTTAATTTGAATAGCAGTGTTTTCTACATGACAGTAGGTTGACAATTGTGCTTGACAAAGAGAGTTGTGGGTCAAATTTGTCAAAAAACTTAATGGAACATGGATTTGTGTGAAAACATGGAGCGCACTGGGGTTCAGATAAATGGTCTTTTGGAATGTAGCAAAATTGATTTGTGTATCCATTTCACTGAACCTGTTTTGGTGTTTTGGGATTGTGAAAAACTGTTATGCTTTCATAAATCTGTCTAAAATCCTCTCAGAGGTGGGAAATAGGTATTAGGTAGTCATTGTATTTATTGCTTGTGTGTGGCATCTGAGGGAATTTTTAAGACACATTTATAAGACAGATATTATGGCATTGCATAAAACACAAGTGTGTTTCTAGTTTTTCAGGAATTGAAATAAAGGAAAAATCCCAGCCTTTGAAACAGAGAAACTATAATGCTAGTACTGATGGGTTAAAGGCTGGATGCTCTTTTCATTGACTCCAGGTCACTCCAACCAAAATGCCACATTATTGACCCTGGATGCCCACATTGGGATCTGATGGGCTGTAATGGTCTGGGGGAAAAAAACTTTTTGCTCATTCTGGCCGTCAAAGTAGTTCAAGAGAGCATTACATTTGAACCGCATTTCAATTCAGTAACCTTTTGTCCAAGTGGCCATAGATTGGCTTTGTTCCTTGAAGAGATTGCTTCCCGAATCTGAAATGTCCTCATGTCAAGGGCACGTAGCTGCTTTCGGTGAGTCTTCAAGGTCAACAACATTGACACTCGGCCCCTCTATTCTGGCACCCAGCACAACAGTAACTCGTTAGCATAAGTCCCTCTAAATCTTAAGTATCTCAAGTGGGGTCATGGTGAACCGCAAGTGGCTGTATGACTGTTTTCTGGTGTAATTATGTAGTGTCGAAAGCATAATAGCTTGGATGACATTTTATGTTTTTTGTTTTACAACAATGAAATAATGAGCTTTCTTCTTACTAATTTCATGAGTAAACTTACGACCTTACAACAAGCACTGGTTAAAGAGTTTTAAAAAAAAATTCCTTTAGTTGTCACTTTCACAAGTACTGTATGGTGCAATAGGACCTGTCATAACAATTTGGTGTGGCACCACATGGTCTTTTACAGTGTCACAAATCTCTTTGGAGGTTTCCTCTCCCTGATCAACGGCCTACTAGCTCTGGTATTTTTATTGATAATTAATAAACACAAATGTTTTATTTTGTGCAGCCATTTTCATACATGCAAAAATCCTGTTTGTTGACTAACTGAGCTTATTTACATATGTGTGAGAATTGCGAAGATATGAGTTAGTTATATTAAATGGCAGTGTTTCTACATGTTACAAAGTTCAAAAGAAACAGACAAATGTTGGAAACAGGTGAACAGTGCTTATAATTTTGGATAAATGGTCTTCCTTCTGGAAGATTTGTATATTGTTCATACAGATTGTGAAAACCTGTAATAGAGCTAATGACAGTGTATGCAATACTGAGAGCAGCACAGTGGGGAGACATTAAAAAACCCCAGGCAGCTTTACGTACATACGGCATTTCTTTAGACTATTGGTAAAATTTTCTCAGCAGTACTGTATGATCCCCTCATTATAATTGCAGACAAACTTAGACTAACTAGAAGAGTGTATTTTACTACAATTAAGAGTTAAAATGCTGCATTGACTATCCAGTGTTTCTCTGAAGTTCACCAGGGGCTTGTGGTGCAGTGCACAAGTAGCAAGGCTTTCGGCTGTGCGCCAAACACTGTTGTTCTGCAGCTTGAAATTATATTATTCACAGTTGAGTTGGCTGTGCTCACAATGAAATCCTTATTCATTGATGCCAAGGATCTCTATCTCCCTCTATCATTCTCTAACACCATCGTTATTTGAAAGCCATTTGAAAATGCAAAAGTTGCCCTTTAGAGTAAAGCGGTTGGGCACCCATGGTTTTAAGCCAATCTAATCCTTATAATCATGGATTGTACTCAAGCTCACGTTTCCCAGTGGCTTGAGGGAGAGGTGGAAAGAACAGAAACCTTGCTGGTGCCACACCATGACCTGATCTCCATGCACTGTAGTGCTTTATTTTCAACACTTTGAGAGATATGTGTTCAGAGAGCAAAAGTGACAGATAATGTTTTGTGGCCTTCTCTGAGATATGCATGCAACCTATAAGGAATGGCAGGTGCATTTCCTGAAGAGAAAAACCATAATGTTTTTCTATTTAGGGGTTGGCAGTTTGGCTTCATCATAACATGAGCTTAAGGGTTTCCGAAATATCATGATTATTGCCGCCTCCCGGCATCTCTTTTCCCAAGGATTGAATTATTTTATGGGAAGGCAAAAAGGCTTGAAGAATGGTGTGGAAGGCTTGGATAAATCAGCATTTTAATAGAATTCTTTGTGCCATCTCTCTGACCTCCATCTTTCTATCTGTGGAGAAAGAAATCTGTATCTTTCGGCGACATGGTAATCAGACTTATTTCTCCTGAATAGGCCAAGTTTATGAATTTGTAAAAGCTGCCTTGCATAATGTTGACTAAAAGTCATTGGTTCATTCCCTAAAGGATCAAACATTGAAGTGACCCTTAAGATGTCATTATCCCCTATAGTGTCTGGTGTAACCTCTTTGTAACCCCATTACATGGTAGTAACCTCACTTGGTCCTGCTGAGAAATTGAGTGTGTTCATATACTATTCTGTTCTACTACAGATGTAGGATCTTAATATGATCACCCAATTGAAGGAAATAACATTTTAAATATCAGATTTGATTGTTCATCATGATAAATGTACCATCCCCTGCAAAGTGTTGAGTAATTTTAATCCACATAGGACTAATTATTAACTTTTTCCTGTTCATGTTCCTGCTTTAGCTAACAGCCAGCCCAAATAAGGATTCTGTATATGTACAGTATAGTAATGCATGAGATCAACAGTATGTCTGATTTGAAATGTAATTTGAACATGCATTCAGAGCATATTCCTTCCCACAATTTCTCATGCTGATTACGTTGTGTCACCTTGCAGTTGCTAAAGTACCTAGTTTTATTCTGTTTATCCTTCAAGCAGTTTGTGACCTGAAGATATAATGCAAGCTGTTTTGTGCATTACTATCGGAAATCCAATTATACTGTACTATTTACATTCAAACTCTGATTTAAATTTGAATGATAAACATGTGATTTAATGCAAATTCATAACAAAAAGCCTGTTTTTCATCAACAGCCTTTGAGAGCCTCTTATTTAGCAGAAGGTTTTATCCACAGCAAATTACATGAGCAATTGGGGTTAACTGCCTTCCTTAAGAAGTTGGTTGACCATTCCCAAATATACATATATCTGACTGCCTTTGCACAACAGGACATCATCAGATCCTTTTCACATTCCAAAAGATCTCCCTGGGACAGGATGCCGCCATGTCAACAAGGGGTGAGTTTGCCCAAATGGGTCCAGCCCCGAACCAAGCTGTATGAAAAGGAGAGTTTTAAGTAATTTTGGTAAAATCCCCCAAAATAACTATAACATTCCCCTTCTGAAGAAAACCACGACCCTTCCTTTGCAGCTCAAACAGCTGCCAATCTTCTGGGAAAGCGCTCCACAAGATTTAAGAGTGTAAGTGTGGGAATTTGTACCCATTCAGCAAAAACAGCATTTGTGAGGTCAGGTACTAATGTCAGACAAGGCCTGGCTCACAATCAAGGTTCCAATTCATCCCAAAGGTGTTCAATGGGGTCGAGGTCAGGGCTTTGTGCAGGCCAAACGAGTTCCCCCACACCAACCCCGTCAAACCATGTCTTTATGGACCCTTTTTCTTTATGAATCCACGTCTTAATGAACCCTTCCAGCATGACTGTGCCACGCTTTGTGCATAGGGGCACAGTCATGCAGGAACAGGAAATGGACTTCCCCAAATTGTTGCCACAAATTTGTAAGCACCCAATTGTCTAAAATATATTTGTTTCTTGTTGCATTGAGATTACCCTTCACTGGAACTGAAAAATTGTTCCATACCATTGACCCTCTTCCACAAAACTTTACAGTAGGCACTACGCATTCCGGTAGGTTGCGTTCTCCTGGCATCCATCACACTCAGCTTCGTCCATCAGACTGCCAGATAGTGAAGCGTGATTAATCACTCCAGAGACACATTTACCCTGCTCCAGAGTCCACTCAAGCTGACACATTGCACATGTTGATGTAAAGTTAAAAGGTACTTTTGGAAGAATAGATTGATTAAGTTCAAGAAATTATGAAGATAGTTTGCTTGGTAGTCAAATAGAGTATGTATCAAAATGGAAATAAAAGACATAATTTGCTGCCCCCAGCTAGTAGGAATTCTGCACTTTTTTTCTGTTTAAATGGGTCACGGCTCAATGTTAAACATTTTTGCCACTGGATTTGAGACTCATTGGCCCCAAAAATATTTGTTATGTCCCTCCTTCCTAAAGTTGCAATTTAGTAGTGTTACAACATAAAACCAAATGCTTTTGTTACTTAACATGATTTATCCTTTAGATTTTAAATGTATTCGGGATATATAAAACATCACATTTCAAATTATAAAAAGTATCGTGAACAAAACATTTGGCTTTTAAACTAAACACTACTCATTCATCCCCTGGGGAACAAGGATAACTGGGTATGCGGTTGTTATAATTCGTGCAATCACCCAGTGTGCATTTCCTTTTAAATTCATTGCCAGTACGGTCAAGGGCCCTGAAGACGGATTGTCAGCCACCCACTTGGCTGTCATGCAGATCAGGCACTGTTTGCTATAGGCATGGCTGGTCAGGGACTGTTTGCAAAAGTTGACAGTGCCTTTGTAAAAAGACCCAAAAGCCAGGATCTTCCGACAGACGAGACGATGCATCTGGGTTCTTTCAAAGTTGAAACAACTAAATTATTTTTTGCACAGAGGTAAAAATGTTTGCTTTAGTGAACAAAAAAGGCATTGGAGGAGGATGCTTCCAAATGTGCCAAGCTTACTGATTTATTTTCAAAAGGACTAACACAAGTGGCAACTGGTGAAGAGAGATAAAGGCCTAATGATTAGCATTAGCAACATAATTATTCGGCTAATTATGTTGTAGCGTTGTCAACCTATTCACAAGCAAAATATTACATTTCATAAAAATATTAGCCTATATATGGTGATTCATATACTTTGCTAATATTATGCAAATATTGATAACCAAACTAAAGCTTGATCTGTGAATGCAGTAAAATGACCTCTTAATAAAAAAAAATGCTTCTGAGCAGCAGATAAGCCAGTCCCCTCTGAAAATGAGCCCGAAATTTGCAATGAGGAGGCCATGACTACAGGGACAGGTAGAGAGGATAAAAGAGTAAACAATATGAATGAAAGTTATTTAATGTAAGGAAGAGCAGTATATGACAGTACATGATAAACCAGTATGCATTGTTTGTTCAGAAGTGAGTGTAGAAAGGAGTAAATCACCACAATGATTCCCATGCAGAAGAGTGATAATGACCATGACAATGACAGCCCCGATGTGGTCTCATTCCAACAAATCCGGCCTACTGCCTAATCTGAGTCTGACACCCTGGTATATGCCCTTCTGCCCTTTTTGTTATGCAATACAGGTGAGTCAGATGCTGAGAGTGGAGATATAGAAACAGCCCAGCAAGACATCCCAGAGGCACAGACAGATACTAGTGTAGATGAGGAAGCCTATCATTTTGATTATTTTGCTCATCCTCAAGCACAGGATTTATACACATTTTTCAATTACCATCCTCAGCAGCCTACAAAACACCCCCTAATAGCTAAAGTTTTTCACAGCAAGCATGGCACCAACCGCAAGTGGTGTACAAAGACGCAATCACTGATGTTCTGTATGTTTGGCATTTGCACTTGCTGAAAGTGATAGTCCTTTCATAAAGGGAGGCATGGAAACATGTTCATCAGCGGATAGAAGAGCATGAGAAAAGTATGATCATAGAGATAGTGCTGATGCTTAATTTCTGTTGGCTAAAAGGGCAGATATAAAAAGCCTTCTGGCAGGCAAACAAATGTCTTGACATCATTAGCAGGTGAACAAGAAGCGTCAGCTGATGGAATGCATCATAGATGTGATAAAAGTCAGGCAAATGTGGACTTAGTTACAGAAGGGAGAAAACACTAGAAGGTACTGCAGTCAATCATGGCAACTTAAAAGTATTTGGTAATACGTTGGGGTCGTTATGATCTGTGCCTTCAACAGCAGTTGTATTGAGCAAAGCAAGAAGCATTATGGCACTGGTGCAAAAGGTAGAGGATCTCTTGTGACTCTGCTATCAAAGGACATTGTGGGGAAAGTTGTGGATGCTCTCAGCCAGATCATAAAGGTCACAAATTCAGATGAAGTTAGAGAGGCAAGACTGTTTTGGGTTCAGATTGATACAACTCAAGATGTCACATCAAAGGACCAGTGTGCTATCATTGTCAGATATGTCACAGATGTAGTTCATGAGCAGTTGGTTGATGTAAATATCTAAAAGAGCTACTAAACAAAACATTAGACAAATTTGGCCTTGATATTGGCATGTGTGTGGGCCACTCCACTGATGATGCAGCAAATATACAGGGACAGTATAAAGGGTGGGGGACTGTGGGGGACTTGCTCAAGAAAGCACATGTACAAGCCCGTCTGATGTTTGCCAGTGAACATCTGAATGATTCAGCGGAGAACTGGGTGAAAGTGTTGTGGTCAGATGCTGACTACAACCCCAAGAACAAAATCATCACCATCAAACACGGACGTGGAAACATGCTTCCTTAAAAATGATGGTTCATTATGCTTCCTTCCCTCAGCCAGGGCATTGAAAATTGGTTGTGGGTGGGTATTCTAGCATGACAATGACCCAAAACACACAGCCAAGGCAACAAAGGAGTGGCTCAAGAAAAAGCACATTATGGTCCTGGAGTGGCGTAGCCAGTCTCCAGACCTTGATCCCATATAAAATCTGTGGAGAGAGCTGAAGATTCGAGTTGTCAAACGTCAGCCTCGAAACCTTAATTACTTGGAGAAGATCTGCAAAGAGGAGTCGGACAATGTCCCTTCTGAGATGTGCGCAAACCTGGTGGCCAACTACAAGAAACGTCTGACCTCTGTGATTGCCAACAAGGTTTTTTTGCAGAGGGGTAAGACACTTTTTTCCTCATTAAATGCAAATCAATTCATAAAATGTGTTTTCATGATTTGTTTGTTGTCATTCTGTCTCTCATTGTTCAAAAAAACCTACCATTAAAATTATAGACTGATAATTTCTTTGTCAGTGGGCAAATGTACAAAATTAGCAGGGGATTAAATAATTTTTTCTCCTCACTGAAGGTCTTCCACATGAAAGGCACGGTCTTTAAGCACTATGCCAAGGCATTACACGTAAACTGTATCTATGAACTGTATGGCTTTTGCCACTGGACGTTTTTAGATAATGAAGGTTTTAGCCAGCAAAGTGTTCGTCAATATGGAATAATTCATAATGCATTCTTCGGAAGAGAGAAGATTCAAACACTGGCCCTATAGTTTTTATGTCTGTTTCGCACACCACTATGCTATTTAACAAGGAACACTCCCCCACTCACTTACTCAGAGACATTTGTTCTTCTTAGTCGGCTCCGCTTACGCGGTCCGGCAAAATCAATACCAGACACATGCGACACATCACTTCTCAACTCTTGACTGGATAACATTGGGCGTAAGAGCTGCAAGGTAGTTATTTGTGTGCGTGCCCAACCTAGTCTCAGAACGATTACGTCAACGAATATTTAGCCAGTCTATTTCGTAAAATATTTACGTTAAGTAAAATAACGTTTGAGTCTGAATTGAGAAATAAAAAATTAAGCCGTATTTCAAACAGGAGACCTTCCGCTCCCCAGACAGGTGCGCTACCCATTGCACCAGACAGGAACCTGTGGCTCATAAATATGTTTGAAGCAATTTTCTTTGTAACCCAAATCCAAACCTTAACCATAACCCCAGTGCTGTGATACCTAACCTTATCCCTAACCTGAACACCAGAGCTGCAAGTCTTAACCCTAATCAAACTTTAACCTTTTTTGTTTCCTAACTGTAGGCCAAACCCTAACCATAAACCCAGTGCTTTGATATTTAAACTTACTAAACTTATTTCTACGTTTTCATAGCGTTCGTAAACATCATACATTTGTCTGGTGTTCGTATGTTATTTATGTGTTAATAGCGGTCTTAGCATTTTATACATTGTAATAGTGTTCGTAAGATATGTTATGATTTAGGCATTTCAGAATGTATCATCCGTTTTGGTGACGCATTATAATGTAACCTAACGTAACGTCACATATTATACGAAATTGTGTGCCGTGGATTTTCATATAATAGTCTACGTGGTGTCCTGAGACCACGTTGGTGCGCCAAATTACAAAACAACTGGAGGATGTCAAGTTTCTCAAGGTTATAATTTTTTTTAAATTCATTATTTTGCAATGGCCTGATCGGGACAGTGACTTGCTAGTTTTATTAGTCCTGACTTGACTTTTTAGTAGGATAGATCCCAATTAAATAGTTGTTTGATCAGAATTGGTATATTCCTAAATGTAAGAGTACTTGTGTATTTACATATTTGCAGTAAAACTTTCAGGGGGATTTTGTGGCTTTAATAAAGGCTTGAATGCAAAAATGATCAACATTTTTGCATTTGCCATTTTCTGTAAATATTTCAGTGATAGCCCATGTGGCAAATCGGAATATAATGCAAATATTAGCTTATTACCCCAGTATAGCTCTGACTGGCTATGGTGCACAGGTCTGTGTAGAATTCAAGTCTATTATAACTGTATAGGGTACGCCTATTATTTTGCAATTGATCAATGTTTTTTGTGTGTACAGTACATTTGCATGTGTATAGTCCAATACCTGTCAATCACTGATTCAGCCAGCAACTAATCACGTAGTTAGCATAACCACTAAACAAGACAGTTATTTGTTATAGTGTCTTTGGGTGTAAATGCGATTTACAGGTTATTTAATTTTCCCAAATATAAAATGTAAAGAAGTATCTTGCATTTGTATCCCAAGGTCAGAATCCACCCAAGTCTGCCACCATGACCACTAAGTCTACCATTTGTAGAGCGCATCTTGCAGACGAGTGCTATCAGAACATGCTGCAATAACAAATGGGGTGTGCAGTTTCTTGTGCCAAAGTCTAATGCAGTTCCAACTCTTGAGTTGTCACTGACAGCTCAAGTAGCAAGCGAGGATCAGCAATTACCGGGAAGTAAGAAATAAGAAACATGACTATTTATAACCTCATTTCCACGCCCATTCCGTTCAGTTAGTGTGTTTCAAGGAGAGATTCTGGCTTCAGCAAAAGCTGGTATAAACATACTTATTGATGAATATGATTTAGAAAAACAACACGTAACAGCTTATTGATAATTCAGAATTGTTGTTTATTGAACTCAAGTGAAACTAAAACGATGCACGCTTTCAATAGGTTTATCATTCAAAAAAGGTAATTACCTTTCTATTTTAATTGGAATACATTTTACTTCCCAATGTTTTTCTATTAGGAAAAACATTCTGTCACCATAAAGATTGTGGGTGATGTTTGAAAATGTTAGAGGCAAAATGGCCCTACCATCCAAAAATTGCCACCTCCCCTATTAAGTTATATTTTATAAGGCTATTGTATACCTCTACGGCTGCATGGTCTTATCCCAAAAAACTGTAAGAAATCTTGGCATTACCCTTGACCCCGACCTCTCCTTAAATTAACATTAATGTAAAATATATATCAAGAGTTGCTTATTTTCATCTTCGCAACATTGCAAATATCAGAAATATTCTAGCAAAAACTGATGCAGAAAAACTAATCCATACTTGGGTTACTTCAAGATTAGATTACCGCAATGCTATTTTTTCTGATTACCCTGATAAATCAGTAAATAAACTCCAATAAGTGCTGCACACCGCTGCTAGAGTCCTAACTAGAATTTAAAAAAATGTAACACATTACTCCAGTACTTGCCTCCTTACACTGGCTGCCTGTTAGGGTTAGGGCTGATTTTAAGGATTTATTGTTAACCTATAAATCAATATATGGACTTGCTCTTACATATCTCTCTGAAATGATCCTACACGTCACATTAGATCGCAAGATGCAGGCCTTTTAATAGTACCTAAAATGTCTGTAGGGCCTTCTCTTATAGAGCTCAACTACTATGGAATGATTTGCCAATTAAGGCTAGAAATGCAAACTCTGTGCAAACTTCCAAGTGTCTACTAAAGACTAATCTCTTCAGCCTATTTTATGAATAAGTATAGTGGCCCAGGGGCTTGAAGGTGACCAGAAAAACCTGATACTGCCTACCCTTGCTGTCTTGCCAGGTGCCATTCAGGGGCGGAGTCACTGGCTTGTTGTTGTCTCTCTGTTGCACACAGGTGCAATTGGGCTGTAATTCTGCTGGCAATACTCTGCCCTCATTCAGGATGATTGCGGTTGGTGGGTGTCCCTTTGGTTGATGCTTGGCAATGTGGGTGGATTGATTTCCTGCCTGTTGCGCCCTGTCCGGGTCCTTGCCACAGTGTCACCGGACCCCTCTGTGTCAGCTCCAAGGTCTTACACTAATATATTATTGTGCTGGGGCAGTAGGGTCAGTTTTCCTTCTCCACCCTAAAACCTTGTAGTTCCAAGGAATGTATTTTCTAAATTGTCCCTGTCTCCTGCCGTTTTAAAACTTAGAAAGACATAAGGTCTTGGCCCACACCTGCTGAGTACCAGGCTTTACTCGTTGCAATTTCAGATGTCACTCTATTGACACCCCCCCCCCCCCCCAGCCATTGAAATTCAACACTACTGTTTTATGCTCAATGGGATTTGAGGCCGGGTGTTTTGTAAAAGTACTTTGTGACAACTTCTAATGTAAAAGGTATCCTACGTTCTTTGGAATACACAAGTACACTAAGAACGTACTTATGTCCTCATAAATATGTTCTTACCAAGCATCCTTGAGAGAATGGTCTTGCTAGTTTCTTGGGGCTATGACACCTCAACATTTTGAGGTAGTTATGGTAAGGGGGTTTTAACACAAGTCATCAACAAAAACGAAATGTTTAGATTTTTTAGGTTGCAGTCAAAGTGAACTAAACTTTTGTTAGCATTTTCTAAATTCTATCAAAAGGTTGAATTTATACAAGCAGACTATCTATAAAGAAAATCTGTCACACCCAAGTTATAAATTGATTAACAATAATTACACCAACAGTAGTGTTAAGGGCACTAAACTTTAAGGATAATATAGTCTCTTTTTAACAGAACATCAAGAGGCAAAAGTCCCTTTGAATTTCCATGGTTAACAAATGTGGAATTATTCTTTACAACCAGAGTAGACTGACTGACATGACTGGAAAAGGACCTGCGAGAAAGGAAACCATATTTTTACCTTGATCACCAAGATTAAATTGAGAACAGTGTAATCCCTGAATAGAAGAACAGCAAGCAGCCTGAGGCAAAGAAGAGAGCCATTTGAATAATTTTTCTTCAAATCAGATTGTCTCACCCACGTGATAGTATCATATCATTGCATTCCGTTATAAATAGCTCGGTGTGTTAGTGACCTGTTTTTCATGTGTCTGCCTGGCTTTTCCAAATCCACCGTTATCTAATATTCATGTATTGTACTGCATAGGGATTGTAATGCAGAGTTTGATGAAAGTAAACGTTTATAGAAAAGACAAAATCACAAAAAGGACAGTACTACTCCCTCTTGAGCAACCAAACTAATATCTTACATATTCTAAAAGGTATTGAGCTTTTTTACAGTGGATTCACATAATGAAGTGCATTTTTGTATTTTGACAACAGTAGGTTTCTATGGCAACCAAATATTTTAAATACATCAAAAAATTATGCACATAAATTCTGTTTCAAATGGTCACTTTTTATAACTGTTCAAAAAGTATTAACAACACCATGTGCACACAATTGGAATATGTTTGCTTCTTTCTAATCACATTTTTTGAATAAATAATTTGTTTGTTATGTATGTGTTATACCTTTTTCAAATATATAGGTTCCAGATGTGCTTATTAAGGGCTTGTATGTGTAGAATCATGGACATGCTAAATGTGTTTGTTATTAAATAGCAAATTATCGCCAGACTGATAGTAATTAGCATGATACTGCCAGGCAAAAATAACCACTACTCTTTCATAGTTTCACCAAGAGAGGATTATGTGCATTTTGTGTTGGTAGACAGTATGTGTTGGCCCAGAAAATAATCCAATAAATTAGATATGGATCAAAGTGTAGCTTAGAGTGAAGAAGCATTCTTGATACAAAAGATTCATGGCTGTTTTACTATAAAGCATTCCAGCTTAAAGCACTCAAATTTGAAGACATCCAAATATGGTTGGTATCCAAGCTGTCATTCATTGACATTTTGGCAACTGTGATTAAATACTGTAAAATACAAACCAATTACAACCCTGTTCTCAAAAAGCTAGGGTTAGAATGTAATGATGTGTAAATCATTTAAACCCAATATTCAATAGAAAACAGTATTAAGACAAAATATCAAAAGTTCAAACTATGCCCACTGATTTTGATGTTAGAAACATGTTTCAGAATAGCTGGGACAGGGGCAACAAAAACTGGAAAAGATCTATAATGTGAAAAAACACATGAGTGAACATTCCACAACTAATTAGGTTAAATGGCAACAAGTCAGTAACAGATAGGGTATATAAAGATGAGTCTTAAAAGATCGGGAGGGGTTCACCACTTTGTGAAAGATTGAGTGGGCAAATAGTGCAACAATTTTAAGAATAATGTTTATCAACATCAAATTGTGTACATTGGGGATCCCATCATTTATGGAACATAATACCATTAAAAGATTCAGAGAAACTGGAGAAACAAACGTTTTAGGGAAGGCAGTGCTTGTTTCTGCAAGACAATGCCTAACCACATTCTGCACATACTGTATCCCAATGGCATGGCCCCGTAGTACAGGAATTCAGATGCTAAACGTTCCTGCCTGCAGTCCAGACCTGTCACCCATTACAAACATTTGGCGCCTTGTGAAAGAAAAAATTTGAAAACAGACCCTAAGCTTTTGAACAACTGAAATCCTATACCAAGCATGAATAAGAAACATCTCACTTGCAAAACTAAAGCAATTGGTCTACTCAGTTCCCAAACGCTCACAGAGAAGACTATTGTTAAAAGAATTGGTGATGCAACACAGTGGCATCACCAATTCCCAACTTTTTTAAACGGGTTGCTGGCATCAAATTAAAAATGGGCATTTATTTTCCAAAAACAATATAATTTCTCTGGTTCAACATGTGATATGTTGTATTTGTACTTTATTCTGTGAAATATATGGTTTAAATGATTTGCATATCACTGCATTCTGTCTTTATTCTGTCTTTAAAACATTTTGTAAAATAATTTGCTATTTTATTCCTGAATTGGTGACAATTGTCTTCATTGGATTATAGAAATGCACACTACTGTTGTTTTTCAGTAATGCATATGCTGTTGGGTACCATGAAATATGGTATGTTAACATACTTCATAAGTTAATGTAAAACAACAGAAATGGTTTTACAGTGCAGTTGTAATATGTTGGCATTACAGATTCATAAATCCTCTGTCAGAGAATTCACAATCTGTCAAAATTATTTTCTTGTTGAAGCCTACTCACAGGGTTGTTCCTCTCTGTTGCACACGTCCCAAAAATATATGTCCCTGTTGTGAACGGTCTGTTTCTGATCCCAAGGTAAAGTGCTTCTTGTTAATTTTCAACCTAAACCATGGGCATGTCTGTGTACGTGTTGTAAATTGAGATGTTCTTCATGTTTCTGGGCAGCCCCTGGGAGAAGATGGATGGTGTCTGAATAATGTCTTATTTGTTGATCAGATCAATCAGGTCACAGAGTTGGATTTAATAACATCTTCATCTGTAAAAGACAAACCTGACAGGGAGAAATGTACCATGAAACTGAATGCTCAGCCAACAGGAACTGAAGTGATCTTTTTCTCCATTTTTTTCTCCCTCACTTTCTCTGTTTTACTCTTCTCTTTTTTTCTCTCACATTCTCCTCTCTATAACCATATTGTGTTATTTTACATAGAGTATGTAGGCCAAACTTGATTGGCATTATGCTGGCAAATAATAAAAGGGCTAGATTTTCAGCTGTTATTGCATAAAACCATTATAACATCAAACTGTGGCTATGGCCTTTTCAGTTTAGAAAAAGTGGATTTATGTTGGTGTGAGCCTTTAGGAAACCCAAAAGCAGAAAACAGGAAGACTCCCCAAAACAGATAACAGCTGTGTTTTGACATTTCTCAGTCGAATTGTACTTAATGTTACAACAAACATCATCTCAAAACACTGGCCAGCTATTTTAATGCTGCAAATGGTGGTATGAACTTGTGTTCGGTATTAACGGTATACATATTTATTTAAGTTCTTTTTGGATTGATGGTCATAAACAGGGACAATTATAACCAGGCCCTCTTTGGAAGGCCTATGTGAATTGTAAATGATGAGAAAGCATGACTACAAATGTCTTAAAAAAATTGATGTTTACTATTTAAAAATCTTTACAACGGCAACTTGGCTACCAAATTGTGATGGCTATACGACTGGGTCAGAGCATCTCCAAAATAGCAGCTGTCACTTCAGAAAGCGCGTGTGTGTTGCATACCTGGAGATCACATGGCACCAGAATGCACTATGGGAAGGAGGCAAGCCGGCGAAGGGAGTGTGATGCTTTGGGCAATGTTCTGCTGGGAAACCTTAGGTCCTGCCATTCTGCTGGATGTTACTCTGACATGTACCAACAAGCATTTTTGCAGACCATTTGCACCATTTCATGGCAACGGTATTTCCTGATGGTACTGGCCTCTTTCAGCAGACTCATTCGTCCTGCCACAAAGCAAAATTAGATCAGAAATGGTTTGAGGAACATTACGAGTTCAAGGTGTTGACTTGGCCTCCAAATTCTCCAGATCTCAATCCAATTGAGCATTTGTTGGATGTCCCGGACAAACAAATCCGATCCATGGAGGCCCCACCTCACAACATACAGGACTTAAAGGATCTGCTGTCATAATGTTACGCCTGATCAATGTATATTACAATTATATAGTAAAGTATGCACAATAAATGGTATATTTACAGTGCCTTAAATTACAAATGGTAATATTTTATTTTAAAGCACTGGCATGCAACATATTTGGGGAAAATATTTAAAACAAAAAAATGAAATGATACTTTCGTAATTATTCAATCCCATGAATATTTGGTAAAGCTACATTTTGCTGAAATAAGAGCAGTATGTCACGGCGCTGTTCAAATAAAGGAGTCAAGCGCAGGAAAAGGTTGCAATAATATTTATATATTTAAAGAGAATGCAGCGTTCTGCAACAAACGTACAGGCTCTTTGACACTGAGCAATAACCCACAAAACCCCAACCTAATCAATAGACATTTATACCCCTACACTAAATATCAAACAAGAAACAGGTGCATCTGGTAATGACACACAGGGGCAGTGGTTTTAGAAAGTCGGTGACGCCGACCGCAGGAGCCTCGACGCACCAGCTGGGGGAGCTTCAGATGGAACGGTGACAATGTATGACTTTTGTAAGAATGTTCCGGCTTTACTCACAGTGTCTGTGTGTCAATGGTTTGTACTCGTATGGCAAATTTGCACCATGTGGTTGGATGAAGCTGAAGGACTGCAATTCTTAATGTAAAACAGATCCACAGATTCTTAGTGGGATTAAGATTAGGATTTTGACTAGGTCACATTAAGACAGTCAACTTTTTGTTCTTCAACCACTCAAGTTGCTTTGGCCTTTTACTTGTGACTACTGTCCTGCTTAAACGTGAATTTCCTTCCAAGCCTCAGTTTATTTGTGGGCTGAAACAGGTTAGCTTCCAGTATTTCTCTGTATATTGCTCCATCCATTCGTCCTTCAATGTTAACAAAATGTAAGGTCCCTGTCAATTAGAAGAATCCCCACAGCATGATACTGCCACCTTCATACACCTCTGTGGGAATGGTGTTTTATTGAGGCATGGGCAGTGTCTGCAACATTCTGCAGCATTGAATATGCAGAACACAGTAACCACCATTGTTCAAAACTGGAAGACGTTAGAACCGCCAACATTTCTTAGTGCTGGCTGTCCTGCCCCACTAAACAATCTGGGGAGAAAGGCCTTGGTCAGGTACAGTAGGTGACCAAGGACAGTGCGCCAGAATTCCGGTGTGGAGAGGGGTAAACCTTCCATAAGGACATACATCTAAAAGACAGTTTGGAGTTTGCCAAAAGGCACCTAAAGGACTGTCACGCCAAGTGTAACATGCAGAGGAAACCAGGCACCGCTTATCTGGCCAATCCCATCCCTACTAGGAAACATGGTGGTGGCAGAATAATGCAAAATCCAGATATTCCTTTATGACAACGTTCTGAATAGTAATGTACATGATATACACTGTTGAGAAAAATATAACGAACACATAATCATCAAAGTATAATAACCAGTCATTTAAACTTCCGTGATATCATTCTGTCAGGAATCAGTTAGAAAGCATAAGAAATTGTTAATCAATACCCCCACGTTCCCTAGACCTAAATCCAATTGAGAACCGCTGGGACGTTATGTCTCGGTGCATCTGACGCCACCAAGCAGTGCCACAGACTGTCCAGGAGCTCACTGATGCCCTGATCCAGGGTTGGGAGAAGATCCCCCAGGACACCATTCACAATCACTGCCGGAGCGTGGCCAGAAGTTGTCGGGACTGCATACGGGCATGTGGGGGCCATGCACAATTCTGACTCAGATTATGAGTTGACGTGATGAAATTCAAGCATGTTGAAATAGCCTGCGATTTCTACTGTTTACTTAGATTTTGGGTGTGAGCTTGAATTCAGCCTTCACCCTAACACATTTTTTAGCATATGAACTGTAACCATCAGGGTTAAACATACTGCCTAAAAGTTGCAATCAAGGTAAGAAAAATATGTCTTTAGAGATCTTGCATCTCTGGAGCCATGACTTAAATGTTGATTTCCAATATCACAGATGCAACTAAAATTATCTGTAAGACCTTCAAATAAATCATTGGATTTTTAATTAACATCATTTATTTTTTGCATGTATAATGAGGTCATAGAAGCTAATTTATATCACAGGCACAACCTTAAAGTTCCTCCAGTTATTTTCCTTCTTTCTTTTTTAATTAAAAATGTACGCAGCCTGAACCATTGAGGTCAACCCCCCTGGAGATCAGATGTTTCTTTAGAACACTCTTCACACAGTAACTCTAATAGTTCAAATGTTTCTAGCATGCTGAAAATTGTAAATCAGTGCGTATCCACTTTAAATTTACTAATAAAAAACTAAAATTACTGATGTTTTCATGAGTCACATCTGCAGCAATTTGCAGGAATGATGAAATAAAATATCAATTCATGTATCATAATCTGGGAAAAGAGGGAATAATATTAAATGCATAGTTAGTAATGACGTTGACTTCGGGCAAACAATTAGTGGTATGTCCACAATGGTTCTGCAATTGCCTGAATGACTACAGAACTGTAGCATTCACCTCATCAACATGAAAAACTTTGAGTGCCTAGACCTGTCCCATCTGGAAACCCAGTGCAGTTAATCTATAGTACTGTCTTAGGACAAAGCTTTTCAAAACAGGCCACCACACTGCTTCAACATCCTGACACACACACACAGGTAAACAAGCATAGTCTTTGTTGACTTTTGATCTTCTTTCAACATCATCATCCAAGAATAATCCAAATACTGTCAATGGGGTTTACGTCAGTATACTGGGATGGCCATTGCAAAACCTTTACTCAGTTGATTACGCTCCTAGCAGTGGCAGACATATTTTAGTCTAAAATCTGCTTGTATTTGACAGAGTCTACAATGCTGTTAATTCTTAACAGGTTCACAGGGCCTTTGGATGCAAAACAGCCTACAAAATTACATACCTACCGCCATACTGCCGAACGTTTAGTTGACTCATGTGTGCTTGTTCTGGGCTTCGCTATGTTTACTGTTGGGGGTGCTTGAGTGTGCGATCTTGTCTTAATTATTTACAATGGCTGAGAGTAGTAGATGGATATTGGAAGGAATGGTAATATGCAGAAATGCACAGCAATCCAGTGCTCCCAAACAACCTTTATTGGGGTCATTTTTGGTGAGTATAGAGGCCATGAAGGAAGTGGGACACTAACAGGAATTTTTTACCGATCCTTACTGAGAGTATTTGGGAAAAATACATATTATTAAAAACAAAATAGCAGGGTAATTTGTAAAATTCAACAAAATGCAACATATCAAGTTTGAACTTATTATATATAAGTATATACACATTGCTGATATACATACTGTATATCACATGGTAAATGTCTTGGTGAGTACTTGGAAGCAGAGCAGTACTTCTTTAGTCATAACTAGACCTTAGTTCCAAACAATTCTGTAAATCCTAGGTACGGGTAAAGACTCCCCAGAACTAGCCAAACATTTTAAAGAGACAGTTGTAAAACCATTAAACATGAAGCATATATTCCCAAGACCCCGCATATCTTCTTAATTAGTTCGATTACATTACAAAAAATACCAACATTGCCTGGGAAGGAAAACCTATTTAACCTAATTCGTATTCAGAATGTTGGCATTTGTGTAACTTTTGTTACACATTTCAAAAATAAATTACATTGAGTTGAAATTATTCTTTTATTGTGTTGGCATACTGTATAAAATGTTTTACAGGTTATGCAGCAGGATATTTTCCTAATAGCAGTGTTGATATGCAGCTCTCAGCTCCTTAAGGTGAGAGTGAGTGATCAATCGCTAGCTCAATAGCAGTAATTTGGAAAACAAGTGTGTTTCTGTGACAGGGCCAACCTTGGAAAAGCAACAGGAATACTAATGTGACACATCATTTATTCACATTAGTAAAAGCAATAATTTTAACTTATATCCACAATAGTGGAATTTAACCAATGTTGAGGAGAGTCCTGGAGTTCCAATGGATTTGTGTGCATGGAGGGAAAACACAATTAGAGCACATTTCAGCAAAAGGTGTAAATGATAATATTTCTCTATTACTATGTGCCTCGAAGCAGTCAAAAATAAGATTAATGATGTACCTACAATGTCAGCATATGAACTTGCTCTGAGGACTGCAGTGATTTGTCAATTAGTTAGAGAGATTCAAATGGCAGAGCGACTCCATGAAGTTTAGAATTAAAAAGCCATTCATATCTATTTTTCCAGCATAAATAGCTGTTTTGAATACATCTTTGTTTCCGAGCATGTCTTTCACAAGAGATACAATACCCGTTTAGGCCTGACAAATGGACTGAAGTAAGATAAACTGAGTACTGTCCGTTTAAGTTTCTTTAAACCTGTAGTATTGGACATACAACCGCACTTAAAAAAAGTAGTGACACTGCTTCAAATGCAAGTAAAAACAGAATGCAATGATGTGCATGTAATCTAAATTGAAAATAGTACAAAGGCAAAACAACAAATGTTGAAATTGAGAAATTTTATTATTTTTGGAAAAATACATGCTCATTTTAAATGTGATGCCAGCAACACGTTTCAAAAAAGTTGGGACAGCATCATGTTTACCACTAGGTTGCATCACCTCTTCTTTTAACAATACTTTGTGTTTGGGAAATTAGGAAACTATTGGCTGTAGTTTGGATGGTGAAATGATTTCCCATTCTTGCTTGATATAGGATTGCAGATGCTCAACTGTTTGAGGTCTCTTTTATCATACTTTTCATTTCAAAATGCACCAAATGTTTTCAATGGGTAACAGGTTGGGACAGAAGGCTGGCCAGTTTAGAACCCGAACTCTTTTACTACAGAGCCATGCTGTTGTAATACATGCAGAATGTGGTTTGCCTTTGTCTTGTTAAAATAAGCTAGGACTTCCCTGAAAAAGACACCATCTGGATGGCAGCATATGTTGCTCCAAAACCTGTATATATGGTTTAGCATTAATGGTGCCTTCACAGATGTGCAAGTCACCCATGGAATGCACTACTGCACCCCCATACCATCACAGATACTGGCTTTTGAACTGTGCACTGATAACAAGCTGGACGGTCCCTCTCCGCTTTAGTCCTGAAAAAAATATAAAAACATTTGAATTGTCCGACCACAAGACACATATCCACTTTACCTCAGTCCATCTTATATGAGCTTGGGCCCCATCTTGTTTATGTTTTCTTCTTTGCATGGTAGAGTTTAACTTGCATTTGTGAATGCAGCAACATACTATGTACACAGACAATGGTTTTTTGAAGTGTTGCTAAGACCATGCAGGGATTTCTACTAAAGAATTGCGTCCTTTTTTTAATGCAGTGCTGAGGGCCCGAAGATCACAGCCATCCAATATTGATTTTCGGCCTTGTCCATAGCATACATTGATTTCTCTAGATTTTCTGAATCTTTTAATGATATTATGTACGGTAGAGGATGAGATCCTTAAACTTCAAAAAATGATTGCACTATTTGTGTATGCACTCTTTCACAGAGGGTGGAACCCCTATCCGTCTTCACTACTGAAAGATTCATCCTCTCTGGGATGCTCTTTTTATACCCAATCATGTTACTGGCCTGTTGCTAAATTAATTGTGAGATGATATTCGAAACGTGTTTCCGCCATCAAATTCAAAGTGGGCATATGTTTTTCCAAAAACATTTCTCAGTTTCTAAATTTGATATGTTTTCTTTGTACAATTTGTTTCTACTGAATATAGAGTTTAAATGATTATCACATCATTGCATTCTATTTTTCTTTTGACACAGTTACCTAACTTTTTGGGAAATGGGGTTGTATAATATTGAGTTATTTTAGATACATTCCAGGATGATATGGTTTTTGAAGTTTTCTGAATATTGTCAGGAACATTGCTGTCTTCAAGGGTAAATTATGGCAGAACTGTCACATAGCTGGTGGTAGGACACAGGCGCAGAGACGTGGCAGTGGTAAGAATCCATTGTTCTTTATTAAAGTAAAGAAAACCAAAATTAAAGCAGCTTACCGTGACTTGGTATAGGCTAAACAGCAACTACAAACCATAATGATACACAGAGTATGGTCAAACCATCACATAAATGGGTTCCCCAACTGGAGGCAACAATCTGCACCTGCCTCCAATTGGCGAGACCAAACTTAAATAGAGATGCCTAGAGGCACCTCTTTCTGTCCTGTCCTGACTATGGCCCCAGCTCAGTGCAGAGATGGCTAGGGGCATAGCCAGGACGTGACAAGAACAATGATCTTAGGTAGGGATGTAGCCTTTGAGGTAGGGATGTAGCCTTTGAACATAGCCTAAAGGTAGGCCTAAAGGTAGGGCGTTGTAGTTTCCCATGCTGCTCCATAGGCAAGCAGCATAGTCTTTGAGTGGATAGAAGATTAACCCAGAAGCCAGCAGAGTGTTTGGAAGACTGGTATTACATGGGAAAACTGAAAGGTTAAACACTCAGGATAAGTTCTAGTATTTTGTGTCTTTAACGTTATTTTAGCCAGTAAGTATGCAAGGAACATGCTCCTATTAATAGCAATGATCTGGGTCAGGGACAGAACTACATTTATTTCTACCTTTTCTGGGTTACCTTGCCACAACCTAAAGGGTTTGAAGTAGGGATGCACGAAATATTGACTCAATACCATTATCTCAAAATCGCATTGGACAATATCGTATCGAAATTGTAGCAAAAAAGCATGAAATACACCATTTATTTTGTGGTGAGGTGATTCGGTTGGCTGTGTGGTTTAGTTGTGTTCGATTTAGAGGCCACTTGAACATATAATGACCACGTTTCATTGGCCAGTTGCCCTGCCACATGCAAGTGTGTCAGCATGTGGCCACGACACGAACGTACCCTATGGAGCAAACTGCGTGACATGTATGCGTACATCGACAGCGTCTGAGTTAAGAGAGACAAAGGAGTGAAAGAATAGTAAGAAGATGAGTGTGGATCAGGGAAACAACGAAACAACCGAGATCCAAGAGGAAACATTAGTGGCCAAAAAGATAGAGAATGACTGGGTGTTGTCCAGGGTAACACTAAAGTTCACTTATGTTAGTCTTAATGTTGCCCTTTTAGTCAGAAGTTATTTCCCTGGCAGAGCATATGTTATGAATATATTTTCTCCAAGACAATGTTTAAGAATACATGTGGTCAGTGTCTCTGTGACGTACATGCGTAACCTAATGGTATTCTTTCACAGCACTTTGTTTTCCTCAGGTCTCCTTTTGAGTGCATGCCACCTGCCTAGCTGCTTCGCTGGTCACTCCTGAGATGCTGCTGTTCATCTTATTCCTCTGTTCTGCTTCATATTTGTACTTGCTCTCAATGACCAAAACACATTCAGTTAGCATTGCATACTCTACGGCACTATTAAAGATTTAATTTGATATTGATCACTTGTCTAGTCTGATTTCAAGAAACATCTTAAATAAAAGTTGGCATTCACTTTTACTGTACTGTAAAGTGTCATAACTGTTAGATAAAAAAAATCATTACATACATAATAATAATAGTAATAATGACACAGGACATTAGGGAGACTCTTTATGTTTCCCTCTTTGTTTCATTTTTCACTGTGAAGGGTCTGCCAGAACAGTAACTATGTTAGAGATATAAATTACCCTTACAACCCCAGGACCTAAACATAATGCATTTATTTACGCAAATGAAACTAAGGGGACAGCCCACACTCATCATGCCGGAAAGAGAGAGAAGGAAAAACATTGGGAAAATTGATGCTTCACGGATGCTAATTTTTAGCTTCAAGGTAAACATACGCCCTAACTTGTTTTCATTCCAACCTGGCACAAAAACAAAACAATGATAATTACTTTTCTGGAAAATAAACAAATCGACTTGTTCGTAAAGGGTACTGAATTCGTATTCCTGGATTCACTTCTCACTCTAAGATACTGAGACTGATTCAAGTAGAACACATTGGTGTTATTGCAGGATCTGTTATCTTTAATATACTATAAGTAACAGATGTCAATCCAGGAAGCTACATAAATGAAATAATTCTACTCTCTGATTTTTGTACCTTATCTCACCTTCTTTGTAAAGCCCCACACACACAAACACCCTTATATGCACTCTATCAACCACATAGACACACACTGTGTTGTTCGTTCTCTTTCTCAGAGTAATCTATTTTTGTCATGGCTGGCCGGTCCGGCCAAACTTTCTCATTAACTTTTACATGCAGCTTGCTTCCCAGACGGACAGCCTGGCAAAGCTGGAGTAAGAGTTTTATGGAGAGGAAGACTGGGAGAGCGGCACTGGGTTGTGCTTTGTAGGCCAAATTCTAAACTGAGATACTTGTGTGTGTAGCCACTACCAAAACGCCCTGCACCTGATTGTCATTATCAATATATTTTCAACTCCTTGAGACTGACTCATCGCTTTCAGGGACTGATTCAACTCAATACAAGAAGGACTCAATGCTTGCTGAAAGGACTCCTCATGAAATAGGACTCAACACTTGCTGAATCAACTCCTTTTGAGACATGTTTCAATGCTTGCTGAATCAACTCCCTATGAGAGAACCTCTCCTGAGAGTTTGTCAGCTCCAGCTGAAGAGCATCATGTTGGGGACAAGCGTACAGGATCCTGAAATTGGTCACAAGAGGATCCCAGCAAGAACACTAATCACAAGTCAAATTCCACAAAATAATCTCATACATAGATCACGAAAAGCCCTAAATTGCTGTTGCTAATTTTCATATACATGTGAAAATAAAGATTTTTCACTGGTTGTAGAGTTCAGCTGTGTTTCTTTCATTGTATTTCAAATTCCAAATATAACTATTCATTTTAACTGCATAATTGAAGGATAGGACATGACATTGTATTACATTCCCAATGCCTGTTTGTAGCCATACATCAGCAAACTTTTCTTTTGCTGCCACTTATAATGTAGGAACTCATATACTCCGAAATCATTAATGAACAACACAGTATTACTTGCTATATCTTTTCAGACAGCAGTAGAATTTTCTAGCAGATTATTTTGTTTGCAAATCAAATCAAAGAAATCTGGAGATGTTTGAAAAGTAATATTTAATTCCCACCCTGGACAAAGTGAAAAAGTGCATATGTAATAAATCGGGGGAGAAATCGATACAGTGTAGTTTTGCAATATTATTTTTGACAATCTTTCAATGTCTCCAATAATCGATTTTTGTTTATATTTTCAAGAAATTTAAAGACGTAATATTGTTTTTATTCGGGTAACATAGCAATGCTGTTATTACTCCTATAAACGGTGCAATGGTCTGTTTTGGCGGAAAATGAAGGCAGCATTCTGGAAGGCTTTCTCACTTTTAGAAACCGATTTCCTTTACCAAAGACTATCAACGCCAACGCCATTCGAGCTGCGCCCGCGACTTTGAAATGAAAGGTATGGGATAACTTTGGAATCAACGACGATGCAGGGAAGAAAGACCTGTCTCACGCTGTGATTCAATCGTGTCGCGCTAAAATCAAGCACTCGGGTAATATCACCAATTTGAGGGCTTATCTCAACCGACATAATTCCGAGTTGAACGTTGCAATTGCAGAGAAACCACAACAAAGAACCCTGGATTGGATAGTCTTTTTACCAGACTACTCCACAATCTGTGACGTAGTTAAAATGTAAAGACTTGGAATATATTCATTGATTCTGAACAGCCAAAGATAGATCATTAACTTTTTTTTTAACATTTTCCTATACATTAAAATAACTTCATATATAAATACATGTTGTATTTTTCAAATGGCTGAATACAGCAGTGTATATTTTATATACAAACCATTAACCCTAGACACAATGCACTTCTGCATACAGACTGCCTTGTTCAAAAATAAACCTTGGAAAGTTATGAGTAAAATGTCTTGTGGCTTTATTGTATTATTCAAAGTTGTTTGGCAGAATTTGGTCTTTGGAAGTATGATTTAACTGTTTGCCAATTAATAAATCAAATTAATTTTTAAAGCCCATTTTACATCAGCAGTTGTAACAAAGTGCTTTTACAAAACACCCGGTCTTAAACCCCAAGAAATAAACAACAGTAGTTTCGGCTAGGAAAAATCCCTAAGGCTGAAATTTAGGAAGAAACCTAGAGAGGAACCAGGTTCAAACCAGGTTTTGAACCTGGTTTTATGATTAAAAGAACCTGTGACGCCATCTGCTGCCAGGGCTCCCCCTGCAGGAAGCAGGCTTCAGCGATCCACGTCACCGGCTTTCTGACACCACCGCCCATCTCATCAACTCATCACACCTGTTGTCTCATTTAGCGCACCTGATCATCATCCACAGTCATTTCCCCCAGTATATCTTCCCTCTGCTCCCTTTGTCTTTGTGGGTTATTGTCTTGCCGTCGTGAGCATTGTTCAGCTCTTAATAAATGAACCGAACCAAATAGACTCTGCAGTCCGCTTCTCCTGATTCCCCAAAATTGGCTGACAGAACCAAAAAAATCACAATACTGAATCGCAATATATAGAATCGGGAGAATCATTAAAATTGCAATACATATTGTATTGGCACCTAATTATTATGGTTATATCTTTTTATGAGGTCCCTTGCAATTCCCAGCCCTAGAATATATGCAAGTTTAGACACAAAAGGAATCTAGAGACTTGTGTCAATCCATTAAGGACATTCGATTACTAATACTTCACAATGGATATATAAACTATACACTTCTAGCATAACAGACTTGTCAAAAACAGCCAAAATGTAGCTACTAAAACTCATGGTTTCTCTATAAAACATTAAACCTCCAGCTAGTATCATGCATTGATTATCTGCTGCACTAACAATACCAAGAGGCATACTTAAAAAGGCTTTGCAGTCCAACTGGCATGTGTATTCCTGGGCATCATCAACCTCTCCCTGAATCAGTCATCATAAGCCTCTGTCTGAATAATACCAACTAGCTTCACACAGACCAGAAACACATTTGTCATGCTCACGCTCAACACGGGGTGCATAGTTAGTGGCAACGCACGACTCCAACACCATTATCATGTTTGCTAATGTGATTTTGGGGACCTGACATTTTGAGCATCAATAGGTGCTCTATCCTAAACAAATGCAGTAACCAAAATAAAGACAGCAATTCAAGGCACACACCCAAATAAACCCAAATAAAGAATGGTTTGCAAAAATGTGAATATCCTTGAATGGCCCAGTCCCTCAACCTTTGTTTTCTAAAATAATTTTGGACCGACCTAAAATGGGCCATGTATAGGAGACCCACTTGCAATTTGACAGAAATTGAACTGATTTGCAAGAAAAAGTGTGATAAAATTGAAAACATCCAGTTGTGTTCAGTGGGTAAAGTTATATCCAAAAATACTTTCTGCTGTAATCCAAGCAAAATGTGCTTCTACCAGTGGCGAACTGTGGCTATTGGAGCTAGGCCCTCAGTTGCAGACAAATATCTGACCTCATATATACTGATAGAGAACTTGGATGCCTGTGTATACAGAGCATGACTTGCAACCTTTCTTTTGCAGACCTATGTAGGAGAGGCAATTCTTGGATGACAGTCCAACGGTGCTAAGCCACGCCTCGGCAATGGCTCACAAAAGCTCCAAATATCGGTAGCAGGAACCACGTTAGAAGAAAATACCATTGTTTCAAAGAAACATTTGGCAAAACAATCACTTAAATAGAGGCGGAATGAATTCAACAACAAAATTACTCACACTGTTTCAAGACCACAGACAGTAAATGCTGTCGGAGAGAAAATAGTTGGGCTGAATGTTCAGCATCTCCAGCATGCAAAAACCAAAAAGCACCACAACATGAAATGTCGTGTACCCAGTACTTACAATTGCCACTTCATTACCTGTGTTTTTAACACATAACCAGTGATCTAAAGTTTAAAAAATTTTTCAACATTTTGCATTCAAAATTATATGAACGAGATGGAAACAAAAAGCAAGCTATAGATGGGAACAAGAACTCCACTCACCAATACAATTAAATTAAAAACGAAGTCCACTCTCATGTTCTTCTTTATGAAATTGTCAATGACAGGTTCATAATAACTTTTCTTTTGATTTTAAATCCGAAATATGTAATTTTTTAGACGGGCCGTCTCCATCCTAACACTCACTACAAAAAGCTAGCCAGCTAGCTAGGCTCAAATGTGAGAAAACAAGACATCGCTCGCTATTGGCTCTGAATTAGTGATGTTTACTTAAGTCCTCTAGAGCAGTGGTCCCCAACCAGGGGTACTAGGACCCCTGGGGGTACTTGTCCTCTCCACAGGGGGTACTTGAAAACCCTCATGACACCATAGGCTTACTAGTGAAATTAACATGAGGGGGTACATCAGGGGTACTCCAAGCAGAGCAAAATTCGGTCGGTGGTACAGTAAGTTGAAAAGGTTGGGAACCACTGCTCTAGAGGACCTTGAGGCATCATACAATTTTCCGACCTATTACAAGACAACTTGTGATTGGTTGGTCCTACTGTCATTCCAAAATGTTGCTCTGAAGTCAATGTCAATGACGTTGGCTGTTGCCTTCCATTCAAAGCCTGAAGGCCTAGGCAAAGAGCGTTGCGTCGAGCTTAGAATATTTCTACAAAGAGACTACCAAAGAGAAATACTTATTGGGTATTTTTTTTTCTTGAATATTAACTTTAATTGTTTTGAGTATTGTGCATGGCTAAGGAAATTAAATATTGATAAATTATTTATTATCTGTTGCTAGCAGCCTACTGTATAATGCTTACTTTTTGATATGGTCTGTTTTTGCTACAAATCGTTGTCTTTCATAGAATGACCAGATTTAATGGAATGTTGAGAAATAATTAATTCTTATTTCTACTGGTAAAAACCGGCTAAATAACTGCAAAGGTAAAGCATTTGCTTGTAAACATTATCAATTCAAATAATTTAGTAGGTATTTTATACCAGCAAGGTTAATGCAATCATGGGGTTTACCAGATGAGATCTTTTGTAGTAACTTATTGGTGAATTAATGGCAGTGGCATCAAGTAAAAGAAAGACAGCGTTTGACTTATTATTACTTCAAACAGATAACGAACCCCTTATGGGCAGAATACACATTGGTGTTTCAAAACATAACTGTTTAAAATGTGTCTTTTTCCTTTTAATAATTATCACATACTCCAGTCGCCTTTCTGTTAGGCAGGCAGTATTTACCTTTGAATTCTGGAACTTGTGATATTTCATGAACAGACCAGGTCATAGAAAGTAGATTATTCTGCTAAATACAACTGTAGATTGTATTTAGATGACAGAAAGGTATCATTGTTAACATAAGCAGTTAATACATGAAGTAGTTGAAATGCGCATTAAGTTTACCAAAACTCAGGAAGGATTTGTCTGGACTAGACTCCAGGAAGAATGTTCTACAGACAAGTGAATTCAAAAGGACCCCAGTGTAGGCTTTACTGTTATTTCTGGCAAAAATCCAACTTGAATTCCAGAGTTTTTATCCTATATCCTATATTAAATAAAGATTAAAAAATGTCTGACGTGATCACCCAGCAAGCGGGAAAGGAAGGGGAAATATATTTTTTACAAAAGTGTAGTTGTAATATTTCTTCCTGGATGGCCTGTTCCCAGACATGTCTGTGTGTGTCTATCAGGGATGCGCTCACCTGAACACTGGCAACACCACTATAGTTGTTTTCCTGATTGCAGTGTGCTGAGAATCAGGAATAGGTCACAGAGGACTGAGATCTGCAACACTATCGACAGGCTCTGCCAGAGGAGCTCTCAGAGCAGTCAGCCACTCAACAACAAACATGACTTCTACATTTGTCTTTCAAAGAGTACTTGCTTCTTTACCTTGTGGTTTCATAACGTTCGTCTTCCCAATATCTGAATGTCACAGCATTTGCCTGGCTTCAAACAATAGCATAGCAGTTGGTCTTAATAAGGAATGCATCTTGTGGTTCATGTGTGACTGTGATTCATTGAAGTGCTGGTATTACTAAGAAATACATGGATGAACACAGGTGTTGTTCATGACTCAGGTAAACCCCCCAAAATGTGTTTTGTTGAAAAAAAAAAATCTTGACAAAAGAAAATTGTTTCTTTGAACAAATTTTCTTTAACTAAATGTTGCATTTCTCTCATATTTAGAGTGTGAGGTCAAGCTATTACTGAAGGTTTCCGTAGGGTCAACACCACAGTGTAACTGATAAAGTAACATTCTCAGTCTTGTTTTCTCCCTCCCTTTCTTTCCCCCTCTCTGTTCCTGAAACACCTAGAGACTGAGGAACAGCTCGACATTCATCTTAATAATGGCTATGTCATTGCCTGTGGATGCTGGTTTAGATTCTCTTCATATCATCAGCGAACCTCCTACCTAGTTTTGCCAAAACACTGCTCAGCTTCCCTTCAACCCACTCACTCATCAATAACTCCACTCCCACTACCTTTGCCTACACTTCCACTAGCCAAACCATCTAGTCCTGTCAACCTAATAAGCTTTAGGCACAGGACTGTTAAGCTGACGTCATCTAGGTTGGACAAAACAACCCCCTCCACCCCCTCCACTGACTCATAGCATATCACACACAGAAACAAACCTATACATTCTCTTTCAGTTTTCTTTGTGGAGTTGTAGCCTTCAAAATCTCCCTCCTAAGCACTACTGAAATACTATAGGCTGTATAAGCTTTGTATCAACTGCCCTGTTGCTAATTCTCCCATAGCTGTGTCTGATCACTCACAGGCTATTTGTCTTTATAGGGTGCTAATTAACTTTATCCTGCTCAGTGACACACCCAGTGAGCTGTGGAGAGCCATCTATACATGTCTGTTTGGGTCACTGCATTAAAAATCACTTAATGTGCAAGTGTTAAAATCTTTGAGGCCATACCAGTGAACATGAAATAAAAAGTTAATGTTTAAGTTGAAGTATCACTAAATTAACATTGTCAATGCAGTTGTCAGCGGTGCACCACATTGCTACCCATTGCTTTCTTTCCAGCCTCTATGCGGGCATCTTAGCTCTTGCAAACTTAAATCTTAAATCTCCAGGTAACTTCTATCTTAGGTACTAAAGTAATCGTATACTTTCTTTAACTATTAAATTCACCTGCCACATTAACTTTTTGGAAACAACGGGTCAAAATCCAGTTGCATCAACATGCATTGTGAAGTGTATGCACTCCTGTCCTGTCACTTAAGCATTTGGTGAGGTTTAATTAATTGGCTGAGTAGGCTATTAAAAATCAAGTGCAGCATCTGTTAATATCAGACTGTTACTCCAACGCGGGAGGCTCATTTAACCTAGTTTCGTCACAGTATCATAGCACCTTAAATGTCTTGAACAGATGTGTAAACAGTTAATGCTAGTTTAGACAGCAAAAAAACTCGACAGCAATCAAAATTCTTTGTGAGAAGACCAACATTCACACTCTGTTAAGCCAAAGCCTCAACCATCTTTTTATTGACCACTGTGTGAGTTTATGTGTGAGAAAGGTAGGAAGGTATTGTTCACATGTTCTTTTCTTCCCCATCTACTACTTCTCTACCTATTTCCACCTGAAATGCTGACTGAATCCTAAACTTATTCTGTGATGATGTCTTTGTCTTTAGACGCTTTTGTGACTATTCTTCATAGAATGTTTTTTACGCTGATGAAACATTTAAACACATTCATCAATATACCTTATACAGACCATTTACAAATCAGCCAGGCAAATATGAAATAACAATACAACGGTTTTATTTGTTTACTTAGTATATACATATTTAAAAATATAAAACCAATGACAAAATAATGAATTGTGAGAAAACTTGCCATGGGTACAATACTATTACCCTGCATCTTTTCATATAATGATATGGTTCTATAATTTGTGCAGTCCCCCAACACTTGGACAGTTGACAGTGGACAACAAGGGGTTGAGGTGATAAATAATTACTCACTGATGGTAAGTGATACTTAATGCGTGCTGCCATGTAGAACAACATCTAATTAACCTCAATGGAGAAACCAGAAGTGTCAATTTCAACATCAGTTAAGAAAGCGGTCCCCACACAATTAGCTGTATGAGACAGACAACAACACTTCCTTTCCTGAAAGGAGACCGTACAGCAATACGTGTGAAATGTTAAAATGTTACTACAGTCCAACACTGTGTTCTATCATATCCATACCTTTTTGATAGCATGTACATTTACTTTTCCCCAAACTAGTATCTTAATGTTACAATTGGACAAAGATGCAATTATATGAAAAAATATACAGAGATTACTCTTACATTGAAAGTTCCTATATATTTTGTATGGAATGTTCTAAGTTGGAAAATATATTGGAACTGCATGAATGATGCAGGCCGTCTTACTTCCCAACATCAAATGAAGAGGTCTTACAGTGGTAAAAGATGTACTCATGTGACCGAACGCTGACTTTCCTTTGGGCTTTAATTTTGCTTTATTGTCTCTGTGGACTTATTCATATACCACCATTCATAGCTGTGGTTCAAGGCTACAATTAGGATTTATTTAAAACATGAGGCTAAGATAAATAGATATTCAGATAGCTCCTTCATTAACAAAATAAACCAGATTTCTTCACCTTAAAACAGTGTTTATTGGAATCTCAATGAATTAGAATTGATGCATAGACAATCAATTGACTAGCCTTAGGAAAACTGATTCTGTAACAAACCTAGATATAAGATCAAGTAATTTCTGTTACAGCAGACGAAGATAGGAAATCTGTGAATATAAACTACTGTATCTGATGAGTCTGAAATAATGAAGGGTATTGTGAATAACAGTATCAAAACAAATTATGATTTTTCAAACAGCTCTCCCAATGTTTTTTGAAAACAATATTTGAATTGTATAAAGTAAAACACAGTCTCCTAAATATGAATTTGCACCTTTACACAGCAGCCATACTTACTGCCAAAATATGCACATATGCACATAAAAGGAGGGACAAATAGCATTGCTTTTTTGTTAAATATTCAAATGTTGTTTTAACTGAGGAAAGTTGTGAACAAGTGAAAATATACAGCCGGGGGAGTAATTAAAGGAAAAACCAAAATATAATGTCTCATTAAGTTGTTGGGCCACCACAAACTGCCAGAACTCCTTTAATGAACCTCATTAAAAATTCCACGTGACTCTGGAAATCAACTGGCAGGATGGAACACCATTCTCCCAAAACATATTTGGTGTTCTAATGATGGTGCATACCGTTAATATCGATGATATAAGAACCTTCACATTTTTCTGCTGTAACCACTGGAGGGTCAACTTGGCCTTGTGCTTAGGGCCATTGTCAAGCTGGAAAGTCCCAGAGCATCCCATGCACAGATTTCGTGCAGAACAAGGCAAATTGTCTGCCAGTATATTCTGTTAACATGCTGCATTCATCTTGCCATCAATTTTCACAAGATTTCCCATGCCTTTAGAGCTCACCCCCCCAAAACATCAGTGAGTCACCATCATGCTTCACAGTGGGGATGATATTCTATACACTACAGGCCTTGTTAACCACTCTCCAAACATTGCGCTTATGGTTGTGACCATAAAGCTCTAATTTGGTCTAGTCCTTCCAAATTACAGTGTGCCAGAGGCTGTGAGGTGTTTCAAGATGTTGTCGGGCATATTGTAACCAGGCTTTTTTGTGGCATTGGAGGAGTAAATGCTTCTTTCTGGCAACTCGACAATGCTGCTAATATTTTTTCAAGTATCGTCATATTGTGCTCCTTGAAACAACCACACCGTCTTTTTCCAGAGCAGCCTGTATTTCTCCTGAGTTTACCTGTGGGTTTTTCTTTGTTACTCCAGAACAATACTTATGGAAGTTTTGGCTGAAATCCTTCATTGTCTACCTGAACTTGGCTTGGAATCAAGAAATCGCTGAATTATCCACTTCTTAATAAGTGATTGTACAGTACTGATTGGACTTTGCAAGGCTTTGCAATATCTTTTTCCACCTTTATAAAGTTCCATTACACAGGTCTTTTGACTGTTATTTTCTGCTCCTCATGGCTCAGCATCTAGCTTGCTCGGTGTGTCCATGTGAGAGCTAACAAACTCATTGACAATTCATACACAGACACTAATTGCAATTTAAAAAGCCACAGGTGTGGGAAATGTACCTTTAATTGCCATTTTCACCTGTGAGTGTCAATTTGTGTGTCTGTAACAAGGCTAAACATTCAAGGGTATGTCAACTTTTGATTAAAGCCATTTGGGTGATTTCTGTCATCATTATGATTTAAAAATGAGCCAAACAACTATGTGATAATAAATGGCTTCATATGATCACTGTCCTTGAATAAAAGATTGCATGATCAGTCATATTTTCAAAATCAATGCCAGAATTTCACAATTTCTGCGAGGATATGCAAACTTATGAGCACAGATTTATATACTTGCATTTGTATTGATATACCACAAGTTGTCTCTATTTGCCTTTGTTACTTTTTTATGAGACATTTTGTATAGATTTTTTAATTTTTATGTAGTGGGCACTGAACAGGGGGTTTGCCCAGGGAGCCATATAAGCAAGAAATGCTACTGAAGTGACAATTCAATCAATCAATCAATGAAATGTAGTTATATAGCCATTCACATTAGCAGTTGTCCCAAAGTGCTTTTAGAAAACACCCAGTCAGAGACCCTAAGGACCAAACAACAACAGTGTTGAATTTCAGTGGCTTGGAAAAACTACCTAATGCCGATATTTATGAAGAAACCTAGAGTGGTTGATTCCAGAGTTTATTAAATCTAGTCCAGGTCAGAAGCATGACCAGATGGACAAGGACATGGATAACCCAGAGTGGGGGGGTTGTTGCTTTGATCTGCAACACAACCAGGAGGACTTTGGACAGGGAGAGCAACAAGTCTTTCAAGCCTGGTACGAAGGTGTGGGCTAGGACCTCATGTCCTCCTATGTTTAGACAGGTTAAGAGACAGGAAAAATATAGAAAGTGCAATTCTTAGATCAACAAGGATTTACAATGGAGAAGGAGAACTGAGTGGAGGAGAACTGATCCTACTCCACCGGTACAATAAAATAGCAGCTAAAAACCTTGGGGCTGAAACAGTTGCTCTCTCCTTATCCTTCCTAAATGATTCCTTTCTTGTTTTGCATTTAGCTAGTGTCGTTGTCATTACAGGGACCATGTGGCAGTGCAGTAGCCATTCAGGTTGCAAAGGTAGTTAATCTCCTTCAGAATGGCACATCCATGTGCTGTCGTAAGGTTTGCTGTGTTTCCCACTACAGCCTCATGAACATGGAGGATATACCAGGACACGGGTCGTTAGACAAGGAGAGCTGGACAGGGCCGTAGAAGTGCATCAACCCTGCTGCAGGACCGGTATCTGGTCCTTTGTGCGAGGAGGAACTAGAGGAGCCCTGCAAAATGACCTCCAGCGGGCGACTGGTGTGCATGTTTCTCCATGAGGGTGGCACGAGGGCCCAACATCCTTTAGTGGGACCAGTGCTCACAGCCCAGCACCATGCGGCTACACTGGCGTTTTCCAGAGTCCACCATTGGCGCCCTGTTCTTTTCATAGATATGAGCAGGTTCACAATGAGCGCATGTGACAGACGTGAAAGTGGTTGCTCACAAGTCTTTTTTACGAATGTCCATAGACATTGATCAGAGAACGGAGTCGGAGTACTGGGTATGAAGCGAGTGCTCATGCAGAAGATTGCTGTCAAACATTCAAATGAACACTCCAATTGAATGAGACACAAAAAAAATGCCTCGAATCCAAGAAAGAAACTGCACATCACTACTAAGCACAAGGCTTCGGGAGAAATGTACCTAGGTACTCGATACGCTCTTCGGAGCATTAGTCTCTTCGGTTACAAACTACACAAGAAGCAGCGCACCTGAAAGGTTGTATATTGGATAAGTTACATTGCTGTGTATTAAACTGAAGAGGGGGAAATAGTGAAGGTGGAAAGCTGGAAGTTTCCTTTTTTACTCTTCCTAAGGTAAAGCGGCCAATGTGGAATGCAAGGTTATATACACCTTCTACATTGTGTTTAGTTATTGTATATGCTTACAAATGAGCTTATTGCTTACATGCTAGCAAACTTCACATGATAGCAACATGATTTTTAGTTCAGGAATATGCTTAATCCAATGACCTGGAAACTATGGGCAAGTCAGGTCCCTCAGTGAGCAGAATATAATGACACCAGCGTTGAGTGAAATCAGACTGTTTTTGACACTAAAGATTGTAAACTATCATGAAGAGAGAGTATAGGTGGTTCAAGGGAAAAGTAAAACCAGTACATTGGAAAAAAAACAGGATGGAAAGAACAGAACATGTTTTTCCACCAAGTATAATGTGGATAGTGTTTCAAATGAAAGGAAAATCATTGACATTTAGGTTAGCCTGGTTTAAAGGTTGTTTCTGGAGACGATAGATATTTGTACAACAGTATGCAAATTAAATATGGTAATTAAAACGTTATGTTAGATACACGCCATGACGAATGGAAAAGTAATGAACAGATGAAAGTCTATTCATATGCCTGATTTGAAACGACTATAGTAATTGAGACAAAGAAACACCAATATAAGGGGTATAGTAGGGAATCAAGTTGTACAAGGTGTTATTTAATTATTTTGGTGAAACGGGCATGACTTCAGTTGGGGGGTTTGTGAAATATAAGCACCAGATATAAATGTGAATTAAAAAGATATTTAGTTCATGAACTGAACATTTTCTATGAACTACTTAAGATATTGATAATTTATTTAATGCAAGAAAGGTGAAAAACAGATTGATTGGAATGGTAATGGGAAAATGTGTTCTGGTATACATGTGATTTTATTGCGAATTTTGCAGACATCGATAAAGCCTATTATAGGACTAAAGAAATGTCACCCTTTATAAATTAACTTGATTCACTTAACCAACCATTCTAAGAAGAATCTGACTGAATGATGTTATGATGTAGAGTGACCGCATCTGATAAAAAAAGAGTGACACACATGGAATACAAGGTTCATGAATCCCAGTAGGGGCAATGGTGCAACACATTTATGAATGATAAAATTACAACAGAAGAGATTTTTTATTGGTCAGCAGTATAACGTGATATTGAGATTCCTTTGGCAAATATGCCAAGATAAAGATATCAATAACAGTGTTTTGATAGAAATGTGGTCAAAATTGTGTTGAAATTGCATATGAAAAGTAGATGAAAAGACAGTAGAAAAAGGCCTCTTCTGTAGTTGCTGGCTTTAAGCACCCAGTGACAATGATTGCCATTGTTTAGAGCACGGACAATGTGTTTTAATAGAGACACATAAGTGGCGGACCATTGGATCCCAAGTGGAGGGGACTGTACTAAATCCTACGGACAACCCAGACTCCTGCAAGGTGTGCTGGAATAAGAACCTAGCTCCATGCCTCCGACAAGAAAAGTCCCCGAGGCACAAGTGTATCCTGATTCCAGGATGAAGAAGCAGCCAGCACTTCATGTTTCTGGCAGCCAGAGTGGTCCTGGTAATCCTGAAGCCAAAAGGGGCAACAAGAGAGGATGACCGCCTCCAGTCAAAGAGGCCAACTTAGGAAGAACACCCCAGCCAATGGGTTAAGCGCAGAGTGAGGAATGCCAAATATGGACAGGGATAACGTAATGATGAACAAACCATTTCTAATAACTATTAAGAAAGTTATTCTAAACAAATTGCATAGTGTGAAGACTGATGAGGAAAGAACATCTATTTAAACCAATTTAAAATATAATTAATAATATTTCATGTTGAATAATTTTGAAAAAGTGAAGGGGTCGGAATACTTTTAGAATGCACTGTAGGTCAACACAGAAATGTTCTGTAGTCCAAGTCCATTAACCCCAATCCAAATCTGAATAATCCAGGATTATCACCTCTGATGTTCGAAAGCAGTGTTTCCCAATCTATTTCAGTTACTGTACCACCTCCAGAATTTTGCTTTGCTTGGATTACACCTGACGTACACCCTCATCATAATTTCACTAAGTAAGCCTATGAGTAGTTTTGAGTACACACTGCAGAGAGCCCAAGTACCCTCAGGGGTTCTAGTACCCCTGGTTGGGAACCACTATTCTAAAGGATTCTGTTAGACATCAGTTTACTGAATAAAGCTCTCTTGGCAGGGAGTGGACGATGCACAACCAGAACTGTTTTTTTATATGATGCTGATGTTGTACTGCGGTACGACAGTCTTACCTCAAAATGTTTCTGGGGAAAAACAGCAGTAATCAAACCCGCTCTCACCGGCTAGTTATATAGCAATGTACAGTGGGGAGTATTTGATACACTGCTGATTTTGCAGGTTTTCCTACTTACAAAACATGTAGAGGCCTGTAATTCATTGCATAAGCACACTTAAACTGTGAGAGACGGAATCTAAAACAAAAATCCAGAAAATCACATTGTATGATTTTTTAATAATTAATTAGCATTTTATTGCATGACAAGTATTAGATACATCAGAAAAGCAGAACTTAATATTTGGTACAGAAACCTTTGTTTGCAATTACAGAGATCATACATGTCCTGTAGTTCTTGACCAGGTTGGCACACACTGCAGCAAGGATTTTGACCCACTCCTCCATGCAGACCTTCTCCAGATCCTTCAGGTTTCGGGGCTGTTGCAGGGCAATACGGACTTTCAGCTCCCTCCAAAGTTTTTCTATTGGGTTCAGGTCTGAAGACTGGCTAAGCCACTCCAGGACCTTGAGATGCTTCTTACGGAGCCACTTCTTAGTTGCCCTGGCTGTGTTTTGGGTCGTTGTCATGCTGGAAGACCCAGCCACGACCCATCTTCAATGCTCTTACTGAGGGAAGGCCAAGATCTTGATGGCCAAGATCTCGCGATACATTGCCCCATCCATCCTCCCTTCAATACGATGCAGTTGTCCTGTCCTCTTTGCAGAAAAGCATCCCCAAAGAATGATGTATCCACCTCCATGCTTCACAGTTGGGATGGTGTTCTTGGGGTTGTACTCATCCTTCTTCTTCCTCCAAACATGGCAAGTGGAGTTTAGACCCAAAAGCTCTATTTCTGTCTCACCAGACCACATTACCTCCCATTCCTCCTCTGGATCATCCAGATGGTCATTGGCAAACTTCAGACGGGACTGGACATGCTCTGGCTTGAGCTGGGGGACCTTGCGTGCGCTGCAGGATTTTAATCCATGAGGGCGTAGTGTGTTACTAATTGTTTTCTTTGAGACTGTGGTCCCAGCTCTCTTCAGGTCATTGACCAGGTCCTGTCGTGTAGTTCTCGGTAGATCCCTCACCTTCCTCATGGCCACTGATTTTTGTTATAGATTCTGTCTCTCACAGTTTAAAGTGTTCCTATGGTAAATATTACAGACCTCTACATGCTTTGTAAGTAGGAAAACCTGCAAAATAAGCAATGTATCAAATACTTGTTCTCCCCACTGTAGATTATGTAATTCATCGAGAATAAAATTACATAACAGTCAATGGAAAGCAACATCATGAAGCGACTGAGAGCTGGATTCAAACACACTGAAAATCGAAGTTAACAATTTAAAATACAGGCTGTTCCAACTTGTGTGAATTTCAACACAGCAACTCATAATGTGACTCATTAGTGTGTATGGCTCCCACGTGGCTATATGGACTCTTGACAATGTCTGGGCATGCTCCTGATGAGATGGTAGATGGTGTCTTGGGGGAAACAAGACCTGGATCAGGGCATCATTTAGCTCCTGGACAGTCTCATTCTAAAACACTGGTTAATAATAGAAGATATTACATAACCCAACCCTGGAATAAATTCAAAATATAGAAACCCTCCTAGTGACTCAAATCAAATAAGCATGTGATTATGTGACCCTCTGTGATTTTTTTCTGGGTTCCCGTCTAACAAAACATTTAGATAATGTTATTAGATAATTAGCATGCACTCTTTGTCCAAGCAAGCTATATAATTAAATACATATGTGTCTGTTGTTTCCTTAGTAGCCAATTCCTTTTTGTGGAAGTAAACTGAACTATAGGCTATGAAGGCCTGCAGGAATTGTTTCTATAATAGGCTACTTTCCTGGCATTGCTTTATTGATTATATGGGTTCAAACTCCAAACTTGCAGGTGTTCCAGAGAAATTCTGCTCAACCAGTAAATACAGACTGTGGTATTTATTAAGGGATTATGATTAAAAGACAGGGCACATATTTACAGCACTGAGAAGGGATCCATTCTAAAACAGATTCCATTCTAAAACATCTGGGTGAGATAGGGTCGTAATCAAGTCAATGACAGCTCGAATGTTCAGGGTCTGTTTTGGACTTACCTATACTGTGTGTTTAATGATCTCAGGCTAATGGGATGATAATTTAGTCCAGTTTCTAATAAAAGAGAATAAATATAGAGATATTCTTGAAAATGTAAAAGCAGTTGTAGAAATAATTCAATTTTAATTGCATTTTGTCTTCCCATCTGAGATATCTGAGACATCTTAAACATGGTATGTCTGTTTTATGTCTATCTATCAACTGTGGGACGTTAATTCTGAGAAGCTCTGACAAAGAAGAGTCATTACATTCAAATTGCGATTAGCTTTCTCTTATTCCAATTGATTCTACACTGCCATCAGTATATTAGCAAAGCCAGTTCAGACAGGAATCCCTGGTGGTCAGTGATCTGTGATGTGTCAGCTGACATCAGGACCACTCCTACCACAATATCAGATTTCATACTGGCTATTTAATCATCAGGTTACTCACTCAGATTAATGTGTGGTGGTCTAGTTTGTATTAGGGTTATCATTCTCTCTGCTTGTTTCTTCTGTTGCTTCAGACTGGTCTTTGCCTCAACACTGAGAGCAACAGTATTATGAGGACATGGTCATCAATTTTGGGCACACTTTACGTCAAGATCAATTTACATTAGTTTCTACTTCATAATTCTGGCAAATTTAGATATAGACTTTAAATGCGTAACCGCAGCAGAAGTAAGTTCTGGCAACTAAGTTAACCATCTGACTGAAATGACCATACCCAACTCTCTAAGATTTCCTTAAAAAATTGCTACTCAAACCTATGTGCAGGGTGCCAGTAGTATCTGCCAGTAGAGCATGTGGACCCTTTTAAACGGAACAGCTGATGTGGATAAGGAATATAAATGTGAATGATAGTGCCCAAAAATGTATGTCTGTAAAAAATATTATGTATTTTTCACATATAATTGACTGTGTAAACCTTGCAGTACTACAAACTGTAGTGAAGCAGATATATGCATTTTGCAATAAAACCTTATTTATTTATATTATAATGTGTCTATGATAGTTTTCGAACAAATGCATGTCAAATTCAATCGGATTTGGCAGGTGTAGACATTGCCAGTAAAATGTTTATTTACAAGGCCATACCCAACAATCCAATTATGCTAATATTACACCAGGCAGAGGGTATTTTAACTCCAGCATCAATTAGGTGAGTTCCTCTTCTTCTCTGCAATTATGTAAAAACACCGGACAGGTGAAAGCAACATGATTGAGAACTACCGTGGGTTAACTTTCACCTTTTCAGTTTTCACACATCACAGCTGATGGAGTAAAGGAGATGTAGCGGAAGCCATTTTTGTTTATTTAGATGCACACGCTGTGAGCTGTGCCTCCTCTCATTCATTCATCCATCTATCCATTAGCCACCCACACAGGCTAGTGCTTGCTTGCTAATGACATCTGTGATTCACTCAAAACACCGCCACACTGTTAACGTGCCTGCTTTCTCAGCCCCACGACTCCTTCAATATCACCTCCAGCAGCAGACAGCCAAACCACCACAGCGATGACTTATTACAGCCCAAAAGAAGACATTAAAATTGAATATTATCGTTAGTGTTTTTATGAGTTTCTTTTTAATGGAATGAATATGGAAAAGGTTGCCAGAACTTAAGTGTGAATGTGAAATGCATTGTGGAAGATGACAGACACAGTTCCACACTATTTGAATGTTAACGAAAAAATACACACCCATCAACATAAATTAAGAAACTCCTATTAATTTGATGAATTCCCATGCTATAGCAGTGGGTAACATAACTTTTGTCACCATGACAACTTGTAAGTGGTGTAGTAACACATCATACCTACTGTATACACTCTGGAAACTAGAGCTACATTTGCATACTGGTCTTGAAAACATCAATCTGTACATTAAAATAGCTTTGAATTGTTTGAAACATTAGATATTTTGTTAATGTTACTTCAACATACACATTGTGCTATCACGTTATAGGGATATTTTAATCTGTGGATTTCTGAAATGGTTCGCAAAATAATGGTTTGATATAATTCCAGGTCTGTGAGACTTGTTCTACCCATAACTGTTCAGAAGAAACAAGAATAGGATTTGCGCACTATACATTTTAATTTGCAATGTAATGCACATTTATTAATGTATGTACATACTTATTTAATGGCATATTTAGTCTTCCATATTATCAACGTCTGTTTTTGTCTTCTAAATGGTAGTCCTATTGCATTATCTTATTGTCATTTTGGTAGGGAGTCTGTATTTTTATTTCACTTTGAATGCTGGAATCTGTGGATTTTAATGAATTGAAGAATACAGAGGAAGTTCATTTTATTGAGAAATTCAAATTTAGTCATTTTAGACTGTGATGAGATGTTGTATTTTAATCACACAAATGTATCATTGCAACATTAATATTTAATATATTAAATAATGCAGTGTTTCTCAATCCATGTCCTGGGGACCCCAAGGGATGCACATTTTTAGTTATCGCCCTAGCACTCACACACCTGATTCAAATGTTGCCTTACCACTAAAATCGCAAAACTGTGCTTTTTTTTCAGGGCGCATTTGGAGAGGTCAATATTGACTGCTCCATGCAACCCTGCCATGCATACAGCTTTTGAAATGGTTGCCACAACGATCTGATTCCAACATATGAAAGGCAATCTTTGTCAAGTTGAACATGATATTACATGTAACTTCAGCTCCGGGTGACACATCAGCTCTCCCTCCTCTCCGACACTCCACCAGGCCGGTGTACTAACCACCGGCTGGAGAGTGAAGGCAGCAGTGCTTCTCGAGGACACACCTGTTCCCAATCATCATTTAGTTGCATATACAGTGGTGCTCAAATGTTTGCATACCCTTGGAGAATGGTAAAATGTAAAAATGTTTAAGAAAACATGAGTGAGCAGGCAAAACACATCTTGTATTTCTTGTAGGATTCATAAGAACTGAACCCCCATTCACAAGTCTGCATACCCTTTTTTTAATACTGTGTATTTCCCCCTTTAGCATCAATGACAGCATATCGTCTTTTGTAATAGTTGTCTACGAGGCCTTGAATCCTTGTATGTCATGCAAAGACTTTGGTGTCTTGCGTAAACCGCACATTTGAGATTTCCCTAGAGTGGCACGATGATCATATTAAGGTCAGGACACTGTGATGGCCACTCCAGAACCTTCATCTTTTTCTGCTGTTACCACTGGAGGGTCAATTTGGCCTTGTGCTTAGGGTCATTGTCGTGCTGGAAAGTCCAAGACCGTTCCATGAGCAGCTTTCGTGCAGGAGAATGCCAATTGTCTGCCAGTGTTTTCTGATAACACACTGCATTCATCTTGCCATAAATTTTCACAAGATTCCCCGTTCCTTTAGAGCTCACACACCCAAAAACAACAGTGAGCCACCATGCTTCACAGAAGGGATGGCATACTTTTCACTATAGGCTATGTTGACCCATCTCCAAACATAGCGCTTATGGTTGTGACCATATTACAGTGTTCCAGAAGCTGTGAGGCATGTCAGGCATATTGTAACCAGGCTTTGGCGCAGTTAAGGATTCTTTCTGGCAACTCGACCATGCAGCCGATTTTAGTTCAAGTATCGTCGTATTGTGCTCCTTGAAACCACCACACCGTCTTTTTCCAGAGCAGCCTATATTTCTACAGAGGTTACCTGTGGGTTTTTCTTTGTATCCCGAACAATTTTTCTGGCAGTTTTGCCAGAAATCATTCTTGGTCTACCTGACCTTTTCCACTTTCTAATACGTGATTGAACAGTACTGATTGGCATTTGCAAGGCTTTGCATTTCTTTTTATACCTTTTTCCATCTTTATAAAGTTCCTTTTCCTTGTTACATAGGTCTTCTTGCAGTTATTTTCTGCTCCCCATGGCTCAGTATCTAGCCTGCTCAGTGCTTCCATGTTTGAGCTAACAAACTCATTGACTATACATAGACACTAATTGCAATTTAAAAAGCCACAGGTGTGGGAAATGTACCTTTAATAGCCATTTTCACTTATGTGTGTCACCTTGTGTGCCTGTAAGAAGGCAACACATTCAAGGGTATGTAAAGTTTTGATCCGGGCCATTTGGGATATATCTGTTATAATTACGATTAAAAAAAGGAGCAAAACAACTATGTGATAATAAATGGCTTCATATTATCACTATCCTTAAATAAAATACTATTTTTTGCTTGATCAGTCTCAGTCTTGATCAGTCTTTTTGCCTGATTTTAAGAATAAGTAAAAGACTTACTGATCGTTAGTCCTTGTTTTTGTTTTCCTTCCTTTTTTGCCTCACCTTTAAGCATGCGTTCCACTCGTGCTGTCAGAATTACTCCTAAATTATAGTTCTGTTGAAGCAACTTTGCATTAGAAATTTCATTAGAATGTGGAATTTGTAACAGATTTCACGTTGCTTGCTTACATACACAACTATGAAATGCATAAAAGGTCACAACATATATTGTTATCATATATTATTTAACAGTGTATATCACAGAAATGCTGTGAGGTTCTTGTTCCTAGTCCTGCCTGTTCATTTTTGTTCTCCCCTAGCCACCTCTGTGTTCCTGGTCCCGCCTTCTGATTCCTAGTTTGTCTATTTTGTGTCTTGAATATAGCTTGTGTCCAGTTCGTTTTTAGCGACACCTGTTTGTATTAGTCCTGAGTGTTTGCACCTGTTCCTATTTAGTCCAACCTTCAGAAAGCATTGTTTTCTGTTGTGTGGTTATGGGCCTAGTCCATCAAGCCTGTTTGCTATATTCCTGTAGTTCTTTTGTCTAGGACAGTGCTTCCCAACTATGCTCCTGGAGGCACACTGCCTGCATGTTTTATATCTCTCCCGCCCCTAACACACCTGATGTAGCTCATCAAGTACGTGGTAATGAGCTGATCATTTGAATCAGGTGTGATAGAGCAGGGAGAGATATAAAACATGCAGGGCAGTGTGCCTCCAGGAGCAGGGTTGGGAAACACTGGTATAGGATTTCAGTGTCTTATCCTGCCCTAGATGATCCTGTCTGCTTTTTAGTTATATTTGGTTTTCTGTTCAATCATGGGAAAGAAAAGTAAATTAAAAAAGAATAAAACAAAGAAATTAAGCTCTGTGCATGAATCCTTCTGCGGCCATGAATGCAAATTGTGACAAATGTGTGGTTTTGGGTGTAATCCCCAGAACCTTATCTCCAATATCCAACATAAATTGTCCCATCCTTGTGTCAAAGAGTATTTCAAATATACAATGTTATATAAATAAACTGAATAAACCCTTTTCATGAAATAAATTCAGTTCTCCTGCAAAAGATATCAACACAAAGCATTTTTATACTGTATGGGCAAAACTGGGCAACCCACCACCTGTTGAAAAATATCTACATGTTCAGTTTCTATGTTTGTTTCATAGAGACTGTACAATGTTGACCAGTGATATGCAACAAGGACATCTCTGTCACATGTAGTTGGAAGACAGAGGGCTGACAAAAATAAACAGAAGTCCATGTCTTATAAATTATTTTTCTTTTTCCAAATGTCTAGTGAATGCCAATTATAAAAATATTCTTTAAATCGCTCCCCATTTGTACTAATGTAGCAGTTTTGCTACGACTACCTCAGCTGGGGGTTAAACCAGTGATAGTTTTTAACAACATTGTAAACTTGTCACCCATGAAGCATTGTTACGATGGCCCCAGAAATCAGTGATGTCATGAGATTTTGGCAATACATTTTTTGTACACACAGTGTGAACAAAGTTAGAAGATGTTTATTATTAATTCATAACACCTGCCTGGCTAAATAATCAGTATGTTACAACTAGTTAGCATTGGCTAGTTAGTATGCAGGATTTGTTTTCAATTTAAATGATTGTAGTTACACTATCACAAGGATCTAGCATATTCAATCAATTAGGTTTACAACCATGTATTACCTGTGGAGTTGATGGTACTGACCCCATTTAGTTATACTCAACACAAAACGTTAAGCGCTATGCACTGAAACCACCAAAATAGTTTTCACTCTTCACTGAATACTGGTTTTGTTGAACATGTCCTAATGACGCGGGAGGCGTGGAAGGAGGAATACATCCAGGAGAAGGGGGAGAGACTGCCGACCACCCATTCCTCCAAAACCACCACCGCAAGGCTGCTCGAGACGACACAGCCGCCGCTGGAGAGCAGCTCGTCGTGCGATGTTCCCCTCAGACCTACTACCACCCTCCTGGGAGCCCTGTTCTGTGTCCATTACCTGTCTCTCCCCGTTATACTTGACTACAATCAAACATGATAATATAAGGTTTCTTGCAGCACTATTCAAATGTGCAATGAAAGAAATACATGTTACTACAAATGATGAATTGTAAGGTGGTGGAGCATAGGGTGCATTTCAGAACAGGGCAGGACCAAAGTTCAGGGAAGTTTTATGCAAATACTCTCCAACATTGTGTTGCTATTTACCAAACAATGCTCACTTCAGCTTCCAATCCCTACTTTATTGGCTGTTATCCAGCACTGTGACATGTATAGTAGCTTGTTAGTGTTGAGTTTTAAAACACAAATTTGGTGAGGGTGAAAGTCAGAAAGATTGTGGAATAAATATATATTTACAATCAATCTCTATAAATTCATTATTAATTCATAAGCACAATAGTATGTTGTAATGTATTTCATCAAATATTGTACACACCAGTAATTATCATTGTAGAAAAATAATATTATATAGACCTCTGGGGAATCTGTTTAACAGTCTCGTTGTCCTATAATTACATTTCTAATGACCAAACTAGACAGGCATTCCCACTAAATCACCCATAGTGTTGCATGAAATTAGCATCTCTTTATCTTGGCCAAAACAATTATACAAAAGACAGGACAACCCACACATTTTTGTATGCATTAACACAATATCAGAACAAGCATTTTGTTTACAACATCCCAAAACATAACAGCTTATCACACTTTGCACCTACTCTGGTGCCCACTAATTTGGGAGCATCTTGTATGGAGATTGTACACACAAGGTTTGACACGCTGTCATGCCAATGTTCTGATAAAATCCCTGAACAGGGATTATATTACAGTGGGCCTGTTAACACCTGGCTTTTGCTATCTTTGTCTTCAATATTAACACCTTTTTATACACCACATTAGCACCCAGGTTGAAACCATGTAAAAAAGTATTGAATTTTTAAGCTGCCACTGTGAAATATTTTTGTTGCTTCCCAACAACTAACTTTAAAAAACATTTTTATATACATGGAGCTCGAAAGACTTCCTACATCACCACTCCTTCCACTCCAAAACACGTTGATCACAGTACTGCAGTCAACTGTAATATTTTGGCTGCAATTTAGCAGCAAATTGCAGTTTAAGTTTAAATATGTTTATAACTGAACTGCAGGTGATTCGACCATTGTTCAAGATGTGTCTTCGAAATGCCTGAGCAACAGACCCTCCCAATACATACAAACACAAAAACGCAGACACATTCATCCACCCTCCCAAATCCATGATGTTCACCTACGTGTTTACTGAAGAAACATGAGAATGGGCATGCAAGTGTGTGGATTCGTGTGTGTGTGTGTATAAGGGGATCATTGGGCAAACGTAGCTTACCAGAGAGGCCGCTTAGTGACAGTGATTTATGGAACCCTGCCGCCTCCCTTCCCGCTCACTTGCTGACTGGGCCCTATGCCTTATTCATGAGATTTGGGGACAGAAAGAGATGCCAAAAGGTTTAAGAATATATTAAAGAACTGTTTGAGATGTCAACCAAGTTGTCAGATAGTGTTAAGCAAAGCGTCTGAGGCAGAATATATATATATACACGCACGCACGCACGCACGCACGCACCCACGCACGCACGTACGTACTGTACGTGTATATATAATACACTGAACAAAATAATAAAGACAACACTTTTGTTTTTGTGCCCATTCATCATGAGCAGAACTAAAAGATATATGTACACAAAAGGCCTATTTGTCTCAAATATTGTTCACACGTCTGTCTAAATCTGTGACAGTGAGCACTTCTCCTTTGCCGAGATAATCCATCCACCTCACAGGTGTGGTATATCGGGATGCTGATCAGAGAGCATGAGTGTTGCACAGATCTGTGAACAGAATTGTAGAGAAATAGGCCTTTTGTGTACATAGAGAAAGTTTCAGATCTTTGAGTTCAGCTCATGAAATATGGGGGCAAAAACAAAAGTGTTGCGTTTATAATTTTGTTCAGTGTACATATCTATCTAGATAGATAGATATGTATTTATTATCTAACAGGCTTCATATGGTTAAGAACAAATTAACTAGTAACTAGGGTGTTATATTATTCTCTTATGAATACAAGTATGTCTGATGTCTGATGATTGTGAGATAATCTCAAAAAGCGTGGGCATCAGCTGTTAGTCTTACATTAGCATGAACAACATTTCAATCAATTAACATTAGTTTCCAATACACTCAGCTGTTCAAAATCCAATGTGAGAGGTTTTCCTCTCTCAAAGCAACAAAGTAAAGATATGTCATTGCGGTAGAAGTCAGAACATAGCTTACTTAAGTACAGTGACAGTTGGACATCAGGACCAATACATTATTGATGCAAAGGAAGCTGTCTTAAAAAATGTTGATCCTTTAATGCCTTTTAATGTGTTTTTTTATAATACCGTTATTATAACATTTTTTAAACATCCATCTGCTGGCATACCTCTTAACCTAATCAGGATTGGTCCTGTTAGATCTCTGGGTGGGGGACTAGATGTTGCTGGAAGTGGTTTTGGAGGGCAAGTATGTTCACTTTTCCCTCTGGTCTACAGATCAAATCCCAATGCCCCAGGGCAGAGAAGAGAACATTGACCTGCACAGAGTGCTTTCATTGGAATGGTGCAATAAACAATCGTACACTCATTTTGTAATCTCTAAATATGTTGAGGCATATTTTAAGAGTAGAAGCTTAGCCCCAAGTATAATGGCCCTCATAACACTGTGGCACCTAACATTATTATCCATGGGCAATATATTGTTCACGTTACAGGTCACATTAAATGTGGAAAAAGTTCAGACTTATGATTTATCTTTGTCACATTCTTTTACATCACAAAATCCTGGCATGTTATCAGGGGTGTGTAGACTTTTTATATCCACTGTAGCTGAGATGGGCATATGTGTTAATATAGGTCAATTGTATATTGAATATATTGTATATTGATATATATATTGTCGAAACTATGATGAATAATACAAAATAGTCCATTTGGATAATTTTTCTATTCACTGCATATAAAAAACATCAACATCTAATGATATAAAAGATAATTAACTAGATAATTTCATGGGAAAAAAAACGGGCCAAACTAAGATCAGGAGTTCATGGTCTTGGATAAAATAATAAACAACTTAAATGAATAGCAGCACTCACAACTAAGACTTACCCTTGGGGGATGTTATCTTTTCAAGCATCTCTCCATACACTGACCAGATTTCCAAATGCCAGCAGCAGTCTTCACACGGAGTGAGCAGGTTTTGCAATTACAGTCTGAAATCCTGTATACATATATTTCAAAAAAACAGTTCATATTTTTGTATATAGAAAATATATATTCAACCTGTGTAGGCTGATGGTACAGGCAATAACAATATTTAAGTAAATATTATAAGTGAAAAGAATACAAGGAACATTTCATCTTCCAGGTCAGGAGGTTAAAATCCAGGGTAAAATATTTTCATGCAAAATGGTTGAGAGTCCTATGTTGCTATAATAAACAATTGAGCAATTGAAAGATACTAGAGTAAACTACACTGACTTTAATAAGACATTCACAACTTCTATTAATATGAAGGATCAGTTTGCAATTGCTATGTACACTTTCTAACTTAATGAATAAGTTACATATACACACACCCATGAATTATTGTGAAATATATAGCTTCTATAACAATTTACTCTTGAGCTTAGTCAAATTGTCATATCCTATCAGAATCCAAAATGTATGATCTTTAACTGAGTTGCATTTCTCCATCCAAAGGTCCACTGCTTTCTACAAAACCTGTGTCAGGGTAAAGGCTTTGTTTGGATAGCATTAATACATGTTAATAATCAAAGTGTATCACAATTAGAACCATTAAACATATTTCCAGACAGCAGATTGCACGTTTGTCTTAGGCTGGAAAAAACATTTACATAATATAAATCAATGTTTCAATGTAATTCAGTGTTTGCAGAATATTGACAAGGTGTTTGGCATTGGTGGAATTCTTGTAATGGATCAAAATGTCTGTTTGAGTGAGCTTATTGGCCGGTGAATAGTGGCTGCAGTTTCCCACCATTTTGTGCTTTTATACTGATCACTGCCAAGCCTTTTAGGAGTCTGCCTTGTTTTGGGGAAGTCTACAACAAGCTTAAAGTGGTGAATTGCACAGACAGGAGTAAGATTATGCCTTAAAGCAAAAAACTCATTGCAGAACTGACAATCTAGCAAGCAGCTTCCGTATGGCAAAGCTAGGCTTTGATAATGCTTTTCACTTCTGCATGTTTGTCTGCCTTTATAGCTGTTTTCCCCATCTCTTACAGCTTAGCAAATAACCATTCAAACAACAAAAGGAGCTGCAGAGGAGGAAAAAGGCTCCTCAGTGTGTAATAGGATGAACAACATAAATAATCTTTTATATGTTGCCAGAAGCGATTAAGAGTATTGGGTTGTTGACATAACCCATATCTGAGATTTTGCAGATAGACAACAGGAAGATGAGCAGGTGCACAGAAGCAGGAATAAATGTCACTGGTCAACCAAGAGATTTAGTCTCCTTCTTTATTCAACTCTGAAGGATTGTTTGTCCCAGTCCAGTCAGAAGACCTACAGTCTTTTATCTCAACAATCTAAAGCTGGTTTATTTCTAATTGGTTCGCCCAATATTTTACCTAAATCTTCTACCCTGAAAAAAATTTGTGATGCCCAATTTGCAACTACAGCCTTTCCACAACAGCAGGTGTGAGTTGGTCAATGATCGAGACGTGTTTTCTCCAAGCACATCTAGCCACGCTGTTCTGATTCTTATCACATTGCTCACTCAACAACAACGTACCACCATGATTGAGTTCGCCGGCACCTGACCTCAACCAGGAGTCATTAGAGTACGTCTTGACAAGGCAGCTCTGTCTGACATACACCCATACACCCCGGGCAGCACTGAGCCAATTGGCGCTGTCCCATGCTGGTACCCCGAGCATCGTCAGTGTGCCTCGACCACGTTTTTCTAACGACCTGTTTTGTCAACACCACTCAAAGGAAAATAACAATCTTGCCTCCAACACGTCCAGCCTTGGACCTTACCCTCAATTTTATGAAAGCTTTGGCACTTCTTCTAACCAATTGTCTTGATGCCGATTGACAATGCGAAGTCATCCTATACTCTCCTCAATGTATGTTGGAGGGAAGAAATGTTTCTTTGCCTGGCCGCCTCTGCTGTATCCTCATATAGAAAGTATTCATGTACTGCAGTGCACTGAATGCACTGTATGTCTAAATTATTTCTGGAAAAGGAAGAATAACATCAGCAGTTGCCCAAGTAGGATAATAAAAAAGCAACCGTGATTACATTCATGGTTTACAAAGTTTTTCTCAAATAGTTACATGTGTACGTAATACCTGTGATGCTGTGTTGTGAGGAACTTGCTGGATTTTGGCAGTGACTTTCTTAGCCAGAGCAAAACATAAGAAATGTATTTGGAAGCCCATTTTCAGAGTCTTCTTATATGTTATCCAACCCTGTTTCCAAACAAGCAAATAAAAACAGAATGCAATGATGTGCAAATCATTTATCCCTGTATTTGAAAATACCCCAAAGACAACATAACAAAGGCTGAAACTGAGAAATTGCATTGTTTAGGAAAACAAAAATACACATTTTGAATTATATACTAGTAACCTGTGTCAGAAACGTTGGGACAGGGGCATGTCTTCAGAAAAAACACGTTTTTAGAAATCCAAGAAATAAAACAAAACAATAAAATAACCTACATTTTCATCTGTATCCACATTTGTATGATATTGTAGAAAGAAAAAGTAAACATTGGTGGAAATTTGCTACCACCTCTTTGGTGATGCATGGGGACAGAATTAATATGGACATCAGTGAGCAGCATATCTATCACCACTCAAAAGACTGTCCAGACCACAGTGCTCCAGAAGGAGAATTAGTTCCTGGCTGCCCTCTTCCCTCCCTAGGTTTGTGTGGGTGGGGACCTAGCTGTGGGCCCTTTTCAACTAAAGCCACATTAGTCTGCTTTCCCTCATTAATTGGGTGACTAATTATAAGATTAAAGAGACTCCATTAGGAAATATGGTGCACATGTTGTTTCTAATGATCATGTTGAGGCAATGGTGAGTTGCTTGGGTATCTCTCTCCCTCCAAATGGGAACTGTGAATTCTTAATGAGTTACCTTACAGATCTTGTTATTGTGGTCACACGTCAGATGCTATGATTCCACCTGCGTGGATCAATGTCACATTTCGCAAATAGCATGAATATTTTCAGACATGCTGTCATAGCATAAACAAAAAAATCTCAGTAGAAATTGTCTGCAAAGCCCTCAAAATATATGCCACAAAATAATCTGAATGAATCAAAGCTAAAAACAATCTAGTCAATGTTTACATTTTTGTGGTGAGGAAAACCTAGTTGCACCATTTCACTTCAAGTTTTGAACTTCAACAAGTTGCTCATGTCACAGACAAAGCCATCTCTTTCCAATGTCGTGGCCATCATTTTGGATGATTTCAATTGTCAAGTCCATCTGCACTTGTAAGCAACATTCCCCTGTCGTCGTATGTTCATGGTAACTTCTGTATCAGCAAATAGTGGCAAGAACAACATGAGACTGTGTCTGTGGCATAGACAGGGATTCCCTGTTTGGGAATAAGTGGAGACTGCAGCGTAAGTTCTCTAGTCTGGTGCAGGCTGCTTATGGATCATTATACATACATCCCTTTGTCTCACATAATTTGCACACATATCGGACAGTCTACACTAGGACATATCACAGAAACCATACTTGATACAAGATATCTGAAATCTGCTTCAGTCAACATACTACAACACATGCTAACAGAGATGCTGCCTGGTTGCACACTCATCCCAGCAATTTCTGCAGAGTCTCCAGTAGACACAGTCATATCAACAAAGGGACTGCCATAGACTGACGAAGTCATAAAATCTAGTGGCAAAGTGTAAAACTCGTTCTATAAACATTTCACCATTGACATATTCCATAAGTAAGGTCTTTATTTCATTTAGACCTAACATGGCATGGCGTTTTGAGAATCGCGTACATCTCATCAGGATACTGTGACATTTTTCAACATATTAGTTGAACAAAAAAAGCATATTTCCTCATATTTAGACAATTTTGATAAAATTCAACTTGTCCAAGTGAGATTTACATGATTATTAAAATAGCTAGATAGTGTGAGCTTAGGCAAAATGAATGAGGTAAGAACCAAAAAAGACACTTTTCTATTTGAGCCACAAGGTTTTATGTGGATTATGACTTGTAATTTTTCAGTCAATAGTCACATCCCTTGGTGATAGTGATGGGGGGTATGTTACTGGGTCAGGGGATGGTGATGGGTGTTGATTACAGCACATTGCACGTTCCTGTGGGCTACAAGTGCTGTAGCTAGGACATTTTCAGTTAATTTTCCATCAGCAAGGAGGCCGTGGTTGACTGCTCCCACCACTGTGTCATCCCCAATGCATTTTCACTCCATTAAGGATATAACAAAAGCATCCCTTCATTTCAGAGTAAGATGTGGCGAACCTGGAACCTGGAACCCATGATGGAACCCATGATGGAACTCAATCCAATATTCCACATTCAGACAGATCGGTTGACATCATCTGACATAAGACAATGATTTCTGTGTATATTGTTGCCATATCGGAAATCGCACAAATGTGCAACCAATGGCACACAAACCGCACAGTGACTACAACTAGATTCCTTAGGAAGTAAGAGTTGGCAATGTAGCGCTGTCTGAATACGCTTGACAGTTGAGCTAGGATTTCCAGCATATATGCAGATCTGTTCCCTCACAGTGCTAGACATGTGATGCAATAAGTCAGACTGCACAGAGCACAGGGCTCTGATGCTGATCAATGTGCCTAACTCAGGCCAAAAATGAGACAGATTGGGAAAATGCTTTTGCCTAACTGGAAGCAGTGGACAAAAAGAAGACGTACAAAAGGACAAACACATAGTATCTGTAAACGTGCACACACACAAACAACACAAAAATCTTGAAGTTAGTGTGACGTTCATACAATTCATCTGGGGAGTAATGGAGCTTTAGTGCCGCACCGTGCGCTTGAGAGGGTTTGTGGGTTTCAGACCGCTCCATCCTGTTTATGTTTTCACAAGCATGTAACTCATTACACATCCCTTTACTCACTGTAATCCACACCACACTCTCTTAACTCTCACAGATCCCTTAAAAAAGGCCATTTTACTTTTGCACAAGGAAACAGAATGCACTGACACAAACCCACATATACCACAGAGCTGTTTAGTACGAACTGAAAGAAAATGCAATAACCAAGCTGTTGACTCCACTTGAGTATGCCATCAATATGGTTTTATCATTTTTGAGGCAAAATGACTTCAATAAGGGCAGATGAATAAATCTGCAGAGGGTAATTTAGAGTCATAACCGGCAGTCACTGCTCAATCTGAGAGGAGCTGTTAGGGTGACAGTCATTCTTCCAAGATATCAAACTATACTTTTAGGACTTTATTCTCATTACCAAGTATCTTACAGTCAGTTTTTGTGGTGACAGGGATGGCGGTGCTCAGAAAACAGCCATATGCTGGTTACAATCATGTGTAACTAGACTATCCCAAATAAATGATTTATTGATTGCTTGCTTTCAATAGCACAAAATAAAGCATGTGAATACATACACGTTTTAAACCTTTTACTTGGACCTGTGTACAAGTTGCAGAAGTGTAGCTGTATGGAATAAAAAAAATATGTTTCTTGTCATCTTCAAAAAACATCCACATTATATTGCTTTTTTTGTAAAAAAAAAAGCCTTGTTAACTATAACAATGAGTCTTACAATCTTTGTTTAGATAATGCCAGCAGCATAATATTTTACTGTTAAATGTTTAACTTTACTGGGGAAAACTGAATGTGAATGGAAAACATTCCATTAATATTTTGGCTGGTGACATTGTTGTCAAACCATCAATTGACACAAGGGTTACAATAGGATTTGCATTCCCATACAGAATCTAAGTAATCTTTATATGATTATTGTGATACTATTTACTATGTTGCTCTAACATAGCCTATTGATTGTTTTTTTTGTATCACGTTGCTTGTATATTTTTCTAAACCCACACATTTCTTTCGATTATGCCACCATTCTGCCTCAGCTAAATTCAATAAATTCTGAAAGTATTGCTCTCTAGATGTTTGTCACAACAACTATACAAACAATAAAACACATGCATTGAGCAAATCTTTGCTGTTTAAGGTATATACCATGTCTTAGTAATTCAATGTTAAGTTTTATTTAAATGCTGCCAAAAGCCTCACGATACCGTGTTAAGTTATGTATGTAATTCCATATTCAATTGGGGTTTTAGTTTTGGAAGATAGATTGCCGGTTCATGACATATCAACTGTCCACCAGTAGATGGAGCAAACAAGTTGTGCAGAGAGTAATTAATACATCCAGCATAACGGAAGCAGGCATTCAAAGTTGGTCTCTTGGAAGGGGGGTAGAGGATGCGAGGGCTAGGGAGAGAGAGAGAAGACATTGTTGCCCAGAAACCTTTGTCATTTTGTCCACGCTGCATTGTTCTGGTGGCTGGCTGAACCCCCATGCACAGACTGTGGTCCTGCCCCTCACTGTGTGGCCTGTAAATATAGATGCACTGCAGCTTACCATAACACCCATTTAACTGTATAAACCACAACTACCTTCAAATCTAATAGTTTATATGTAACTGATATTTCCTCTTAAATATTCTAATAGGTAGATTAACTATGGTTGTAGGCTACAGATACAGCAAGGTGGTGCAAGGAATATGATGAAATTATTATTATGATTGGGTATTGTGCTTGTCATTGCAGATAATCTACTGTGTGTGGCCTGAAGTAGAAAGTGGAGGGGCACACTAAAATCAGTGTAGCATCAGTGTGCTTTCATTAGCTGACTCCTCACTGTGACACCATGAGTCTTCTAATCATCTTGGTCTGTGAGCCAGGTGAGAATGTTTAATTCAGGCAGACACATAATCGTCCAATCCCGGAGAGGCTCAATGAGAGATGCTGTTATGGCCCCACACAATTACAAAAGCCACAGAAAAAGGAGGCTATTAAAACGAACAGCATAAACCCTAAAGCAGACTCATCCAGTGTCAATTTTTGATTGGTATACAGTGGGTCTCAAAAGTATTCAGGCTCCTTGGACTTTTTGTGTAATTCTATTGTATTAGAACATGAAATCGAAAGGGATTTAAATATGAGGTTTTGCCACTGATCACCACAAAGAAGTCCATAACATCAAAGTGAAAATGTAAAATATACTAATTGTTGCAAATTTTGCTTGCATAAGCATTCACACCCTTCGCTATGACAAACCTGAATAAGACATAGTCTTTAGAAGTAACATAACAAGTTGAAAGGAGTCCACCAGTGTACAATCAAGGTTTTTCCACGACTTCAGGTTAAATACATCTGTGTCAAGGAGCTTCCACAGTCTGTGAGTACAATTCGTACAAAACCGATCCGGAAAAAGGTTATTCAAAAGCACCAATCACGGGTAGTATCTAACATTTTCAAAGCACTGAATATCACTTGAAGAACTGTAAATTCCATTATAAAGAAAAGAGGACATGGTTTCAACAGTGAATATGTCAACAACAGGCCATCCTCAGAAACAGAGTATTTGTTGAGAAGGTTACCTAGGAGGCTACCAAGAGGTTATTACATGACGCATTCTATGCTGCAGGACTCTCAAAGTTCATAATTCTAGGCTCCAAACATTGATATCATCATATTCTGCTGTGATTTGTAATTCAGACAATTTTCAAAGTTAGTTTTTTAGAGTTGCCTAGTTAAAACACTGCTAATACTAAGCTACTGTGACTATCAGTAAAGACATTTGTTTTCAAAATTCAAATACAAATAATTTCTGCATCAGCATCAAATATGTTTATTCTTATGTTACACATCCATATAAAATACATTTGTTTCAAAAGGCACGAACTGACTGCATATGCTTGCATTATTTTACTGCTCTTGAAAATCGCTTTTACTGTCCGTACCGCAGCCAAAATAAAATATAATTAACAGTTATGACAAATGCTCCAAAAAGCTTAAAATACAGTAACACAGGACAACTTAAAAAATTATGTGTCTATCAAAGTTTTTTATTCTGTGCCGACATACTTAAATATTTTTATTTTACTTTTCATTTTTCTGTTTCATTAAAAAAATTATAATAATAACAAACAATTTCTCAGATAAATTAAGACACTTACACAGTACTTTTAATCAGGAGGAAAATAGTATTATCTTCAGTTTTCAAGCTTCAGTGACTCATCCAATTTTGCGCTGCATAGCATAGTCATCTGAAAATTAGAGTCTGTCTCTCCTTGATTTATTTTTGTACCTCGATCAAAGGTTGCTAAAATATATTTGTAGTCCACTGACAGATGAAGGTATTTTCTTTTGGAAGGAGCCATTTGTTTCCCAACCAATGTTTTCTGAAGATTGTATTTGAAACATTGCAAATACTGGATTAGGATGCTTGCTTTTCACTGATTGATTTGTCTATATGTCGTACTGATGAGACTGATTTCTTACCTATTCTATAACATTCAAATTCTATAACATGATGTCTCACACATTCAAATAACAAATTCCTTTTAATTGATCAGCAGCACGTCAGCATCCTTCCTAAATTCCTGACTATACAAGAAAATGCAACATAGGAAAATATCAGAGTTGCAAGTTCATGTTTCACAGAAGAATGGGAAATGGTGTGAGACATCATGTTAATCTCATTCTAGTTATGAATGATAAAAGGCCTCAGGTTCTCACTCTTATCATGGCAGCGACCATATTCTGGTCCCCATTCTGCATATAGGTGCAAAATTTAGCATGAATCATAATTTGGTAAGGTCACTGCTTTGTTATTGTTGGATATTCTAGAAACACAAAACCGTATTATCTCTCAAAAAAGTCAACTTTACCCCCAAAATGCCCCACAAAAACATGGGAATATCTATTGCACATTAGTGAGGAATTTAAAACACAATTATCAAAAGGTATGGATTAATAAATAATGTGTTCCAAATTTTTTGCACTTTCTGCATTAAAAGCACAACATATTTATGGAAGCCAAAATAACTAAAGAACACAAGAGGGTTTAAGTAATAAAGGTACAGGGTTACTATTCACCTGTAAAAAAGTTTATTTTTATTTACAGGTTATACTTTCAACTTCATGATGTCCCCTGCACAGTATTACCATGTCTGCTATATTCCAGGGGAAAAAGTATGTAGCCAGCCAATCCCTGTCTATGGAGACCGTTGCAGTGGGGGTTTTGGGGGTCTCCATAGATAAAAAATTGTAAAGCAAAATTAAGCAAACAAAATCCCTCTATAATTTATTGGTTGCAAAAATGTCTTCAACAAATTTCACATTGATTGCTATCTTATAAGAACTACAACATACAGAGGAATTTCATGACATACAGTGAAAGCTATGTAATGGTGAGCACAGTGATGGCTAACATTCTGGAAGACCAAGTAGTATATCTGCAGTGGATGATCAAAGAATAGTCACTAAAATAAAGCGGTAAAAATTACATCAAACAAATCAGAGACACTGCAGGGGGTAGTCCAGGTATAGTAGTTGGGCTGCAAGATGCAAAGTTAGGTAAAATCTACAAAATGCTAAAATAGAGGCCTCGGTTGAGCACATTTTTAGACATATAAAAGCAGATTGACTATCAGGCACCATCGGACCATGCAAGCTCCAGATAACTTGAAACCGGAATATCAACTAAAAGGCTATTTAAAGGGTGATCAATCTTTGCAAACCAAGTATTAAAAAATATATAATAGCCAGCAAAACAAAATAATAACAATAATTATTATTTATTGCATTTAACGTGCATCTGTTGTATGGTTCTGGGTACTGGCCAGTTTTGTGCGGCTAGGATGGAGGGATGGTCAGGATGGATTCTGTTGCCACTCACCAAATGGCCAAGGAACTTCATTTCGGATTGGAGCAGCTTACACTTGCAGTTTCAAGTCTTCCTAACACTTCTTCGGAAAACAAAATCTGGGGAGTACATCATTAAATTGTCATGGTAAATAATTAGAGACTCTGCAATTTGTCTACTCAGGCATTAACTGCATTGCCTGAATGAAGTGGTTTTTTTTCATTTGCAATGCACCTTTTGTGGCTCGGGACAGTTTCAATTAATGAACATGAACGAACCAAATAATGCTAATTCCAGACTGAGACAGAGGGGAATAATGGCTTGTTGTGAAACATGACTCCATGGGGAACTCAAGGTAAGTGTATTTTCACCCAAATAAGAACTTTAAGCCTAATTTCAGAGTTCCCCCCTTTTACTTAGGCAACAAAAGTGCATTTGCATAGACTTGCATAGTCATGTTCACTGTTAAGCAATATACTAACAACCACTCGATGAAACAAATGAGCATTTGATAACCAGATCCTCACAACAGCACCAAATGTGAGGTGGTCAACAATAAATTACATTGGTTACAGTACAACACCATCCCAGGTTGTTAGAAGAGCATGGGGACCTCTTCCCAATATTATATTCCAGTTTCTACAATCGGATAGGAGCACCCAATGTTTCACCCATGGAAAAGACTGACATTGGAATACATTTGATGTTTTATTGTAAGCAGCTGCATCTTCTAAACTACTCATCTTGATTCAAAGGAATAACAAAATAAACCAAACACAATACAACATTCACAGTTCTTCGTTGACACACCGGCACATCCCGTAGATCAACTGAGATGAACTGAGATGAACTGAAGGAATGGCCAAACCGATATTTCACAATTAAAGGAGTGCCACCTTCAAGCCCCTCACAATATCCATCTTTGAACTGGAAGACAGAGTAAAACTGACAACAGTAGGATGACCACCACACTGCCACATCAAAATCTACCTACCCATGCCATCAACAGAACAATCACTCTCAAACACAAAACAAAGTGCCAAAAGTAACAAAAGTAAGAAATCCCCATAAAAACCCACACTCAGTCAATATCCCAATGCATACACCTGCACCATCTCATGCTACTAGTATAAACTGTGAGCGGCAGCATTAAGCGGTTGTAGAGAATCCGCGCGTGAAGTTAAGAAAGCTCCCTTTAGTCTGAAAGCGTGTGTTGAAAGATGCAGCTGTTCCTCCTTAACATTCTGAAGTGATGGAAAGAGGAATGTGGTAGAGAAAAAAAGGAACTGATATACCAATTCACCTGGGAAAAAAGGCGGAGGGGATGTTATGTTTTGAACATCTATGGCTGCAACTGGAACAGGCACAGTTGCCTTTATTGATTACATAACTTGCTGACGAGGACCTAACAGCAGGATGAATTAAGTGTACAGAAACATCTTGTCTGTAAGGTGGCATACATGCCGGTAGGCTGTCAGAATATTGCTTAAATTATATTAGAATATTTATCCATAAAAAGAAAATAGAATGAACAGTAAGTCGGGAAAACAGTGGCGGTTCTAGCTTCTCTGACTCCGCAGGTGAACCCCGCGTTCAGTGCCCCCTCTCCACATTAATATAAAAATATAAAAACAAAAACCAGGCAAGCATAGTTCGGCCGGCTGGCAATTGAAAATGTTTCCCTCTCAAGATTTGAACCCTGGTTGCTTTACCAGTATCGACTAACTTACTGGAACTGTCAGAACAATTGCTAGCGAGACTGACAAAGCTATTTCATTTCATGGCATAAGAATATATATTTTTTTTCATGGCATAACAATGTACTTTTTTCTATCATTGGGGAATTACATTGATACAATAACTATCAATAAATGTGCCGATAACCAACTTTTTCATCAAGTGAAAAGATGAGAGAATCGTGGAATCTACCAGAAGTAGTCGTAATAATAAATAACTGTAAACTAAATAATATTTATGTGGTTGCCCTCAATAACCTCAAATGTATGTCTTCCAAGAGAGAGGCACTGTCTTTAACCACTACGCCACGGCATTACACATTTCAGCAGACGCAAGACACCATTGAACATTGTGTTAAACTTAATAAGAAATGTTGGTCTGTTCATCTCCATCATAGCGTCTATGGAGTATGGCTTTTGTCACTGGCCATTTTAACAGCTTATTAGCCAGTAATAGGCTTTCTAGTATCTACTCACTATATAACTGTACACAGTTTTAGTTAAGGCTTACTATAACGTAACTACTGTATGTTGTAGTCAGCAAATGTGTTTGTCTATCCTGACACAAAATGCATGCTGTGATGGAAATTCCATCGATAGACACTCTTAAAAGTAAGAACAGAGACAAAATTCTCTTGGCACAATCAGCAGTTTATTTGCAACTAGAGAGACGAGTCAAACGCTGACAGCAAAATCATTCGAGGAGCCTCGAAAGGAAAATACATGAACAGTCAGTATGTACTACAGTTAAAAGGGGTGTGGTAAGATGCTACCCAGCTGTCTTATGTCACACAGGTTTTACCTAAAGGGCAGGTTGTCTCTCGACCTTATCCTTCCTGACAATGTTTACTGTTGTATTTACCTAAAGGGCCAATTGCACCTACCTTCCCCCACCAACCACATTCCTAAGGAACAAAGGACAGATGCTCTTATTGGTTTAGTCAGTTGAACAGATGGTCAGAGTACCCAGTGATCCTCTGACATTATAAAGATGTGTGCCACTACCAAAGACCAGAGTTACATAACAGGTAATAGATAAGCAAACATTTCTCCAATGTACATTAGTTAAGAAATTGCCACAACAATGCACGGATGCGTACTTCAAAAATCAACCAGAAAATTCATCTATACAGAAAAATTCATAATGCATACTTCGCTTTGCCTTTGAGGAGATCCGAACGCGGGACCTATACTTTACAGGTCCGCTTTGCTAACCACTACACTTATTAACATGGGGTACTCAGTCAGTCAGTCAGTCAGTCAGTCACATTCCCTCTTCTTGGCTGGCTCTGCTTACGTGGTCTGGCAAAAAAGTAACAAAGACAAACAAATTGTACTATATAATTACAGAATAAACAATCACATTTTTACACCATTACCCTAATGCTAACAAAAATACACGAATAAACATAAATTGCACAAAGCCTATGTCTCCTCATCCTGGCCAGTGCCAGATTGGGCTCAAATCTTTCTGAAGTGCCCCTGGATTTGCAATGAAATACAGTATGTGAGTCTGACACCCCAAATACATTTGTTGCACAATTTATCAAAGTTTCAGAATAGGAACCAAATGAACCATACAGCTTCCTTAGCTAATTCTAGGCACAGTACACCCCAAGAGGCAATATATCATAAAAGATACAAAATACCTTTTCATATCTTTGTGTTGATTTGGCCATCAAGCATCAACACATTACCCATTTTCCAGCACTGTCAAACAAGAGTCAAGACAAAACTTACTCACTCTTGGTGGTGTGCAGACTGGTTTTATATTATTCTTAATGATTTTACACAAACTAGAAAAAAAGGCAGTATGTCGGTATATTCTCAGGATTATAAATGAATTATGGTTTATTTGGTAGCTATTCATAGAGTGACTTATTTCACTAACTGCATTAAGCCTACTGTAAAAAGTTAGAGGTGCACTATGTGACTGATTCCCTTGCTCAGTCTAACTCAGGCTTCAACTGGGGAGACCTTCCCATCTCGTACTTCAGAGTGAGACCTTCTCAGGTCACCCCTCGTGCCACCCTCGTCAAGATGCCGCCTTGGGCTGCTGCCCATGTCATCAATTCCTAAATCCGCCACTGACAGAAAAATACAGTTATTTCTGGAAAAATTGACACTGACACGATCTTCATAATTTTGACTCTGCACGCCACCACAATAGATTTGAAGTGAAACCGCCGAGATGCAATTGGAGTGCAGACTATCAGCTTTAATTCAATTGAACAAAGATATTGCATGAAATGTTTAGGTATTGCAACCATTATTATACCCAGTACCCTTAGGTCAGGGGCTTGTGATGGAATTTTGGAGGTTAAGGCAACTCAAGACCGATACAATTTCTCTTTTACAGGCTCAAATGTAATTGGAGAAATTAACACAATAAAATGTAAACGTAAAATATAACAGAAATAAAATGCTCATTTTAAATACAGTGGGGATACACAGCTGATTTTGCAGGTTTTCCTACTTATAAACATGTAGAGGTCTGTAATCGTTATCATAGTGTCACAGTGGATATATAGTGGTGAAGAGGACGGACCAGGCGCAGGCATGGGTAGCAGTCGATGTACTCGGTAATTTAAACAAAGACAAAACAACAGAACAGAAAACATCAAGTACTGGGGCAAACTACTAACTGAAAGTAAACACAAACAAACAACATTCACCACAAACATTTGGACACACTGCAACATGGAACAATTACTAACAACTGAGAGGAGCAGAGGAGAAACATTTAAACACATACTAATAGCTTGATTGGGACCTGGTGTGAACAATGATTGAGGACAAGACAAATGTATGGGACCGGGTTGAGTTCATGACTGTTGGAGTCCTAAGAAAAGCGGGTGATGACGGAGCATTCAGTCAGCTCACCGTCACACATAGGTACACTTCAACTGTGAGAGACAGAATCTAAAACAAAAATCTCATTGAATGATTTTTAAATAATTCATTTGCATTTTATTGCATGACATAAGTATTCTGATTACATCAGAAAAACTGAACTTAATATTTGGTACAGAAACCTTTCTTTGCAGTTACAGAGATCATACGTTTCCTGTACTTCTTGGCCAGGTTTACACACTGCAGCAGGGATTTTGGCCCACTCCTCCATACAGACCCAGATACTTCAGGTTTCGGGGCTGTCGCTGGGCAATACGGACTTTCAGCTCCCTCCAAAGATTTTCTTTTGGGTTCAGGTCTGGAGACTGGCTAGGCTACTCCAGAACCTTCAGATGCTTCTTACAGAGCCACTCCTTCTTACAGAGCCACTCCAGAGCCACTCCGTCTCTCACAGTTGAAGTAAAAATTACAGACCTCTACATGCTTTGTAAGTAGGAAAACCTGCAAAATCAGCAGTGTATCAAATACTTACTGTGCTTTGTCAAGAATCCTCTTCATGCAATGACTGCTTGAAGTCTGGAACGCTGTGTTTCCTCTGTGATGCTTTGCCAGGCTTTTACTGCAGCTTTCTGCCTAAAGTTTTGTCTTCAGCAAGTGAAATGTAAGCTTGATCGGGTTGAGATTAGGTGATTGACTCGGCCAATGCAGAAAAAGCACTTCTTTGCCATAAAATTCTCCTGGGTTGCGTTTGCAGTATGTTTTGGGTCATTGTCCATCTGTAAAGTGATAAGCAGTCCAATCAACTACGCTGAATTTCCCTGAATCTGGGCAGACACTTCAGAATTAATCAGGCTGCTTCTGTCTTCTGTCACACCATCAATTAACACTGGTGACCCAGTGCCTTTGGAAGCCATACATAGCCATCACACTGCCACTTAGTGTATGTGTTTTACTGATGATGTGGTATTCTTTGGATCATGGGCCGTTCCAAGCCTTCTCCAGTTCCCATCAGTCAGGTAGAGGTGGATCTTAGTTTTATCTGTGAAAAGAATTCAGTTCTAGAATGGCTGGCTGGCTTTTTGAGATGTTATTGGCAAAGTCTAATCAGACCGTTCTATTCTTGACGCTTATGAATGGTTTGCACCTTGTTGCGAACCTTCTTTATTTGCTATTGTGAAGTGTTCTCTTTATGGTTGACTTGGATAATGATATGCCTACCTCTTGGAGACTCTTCTCCACTTGGCTGGATGTTGTGAAAGGGTTTTTCTTTACCACAGAAAGGATATTACAATCATCCACCACTGTTTTTCCATGGACATCCAGGCCTTTCTTTGTGGCAGAGCTCATCAGTGTGTTCTTTTTGTCTCAGAATGTACCAAACTGTTGATTTGGCCACTTTTAATGTTCCTGCTTTATCTCTGATGGATTTTTTTCTTGCTGCCTAAGGATGGCATGTTTCACTTTCATTGAAGGCAGCTTTGACCAGATGTTGTGGGTTCACAGCATGTGAATGTGAATGCCACACCTGGAATCAACTCCAGAACTTTTATCTGTTTAATTGAAGAAAAATAACGAAAGAATAGCCCAAACTTATCCATTAAATTGCTTTTGAGTCATTTGTCCAATTACTTTTGTTCCAATTAAAAAGAGGGGGTTACATATTAATTAAGCTGTAATTCCTAAATTCTTCTTCAAATCCTCCAAATTGGATGTGAATAACCCCAAATTAAAGCTGAGAGACTGCACTCAAAGTCCATTCATTATTAAACTGTAATCTGAATATATTTTGGTAAACAGACAAAATAAAATGGGTCAGTGTCCAATTCTTTCTGGAGCTGACTGTGTTCCGTGTGGTGCCCATTGTGCCCATTATAGGGCAACGTTGGAACAGAATGGTATGTCCGGTAAACAAGCCACCTTTTTGACAATGACAGATGGCAAATCATATCTAGGCCTAAATATTTAAAATACAGCATACATGGTGTCATATTGCTGTTCTATGGGGCAATAGGCTGTAAAAAAATGTGCGTTTCAGTTCACTTCCAGGCTATTTGTTCCTCGACAAAAATACTAACATATCAAATTGTTCAGTGCCAGGTGCATTCTGTTTCCGATTTACAATGTTTCAGGCTGTGCAAAGCAGTGCTTTGCTGCTTTTTCTACCCTACATAATTCAAACAAAGAAAAACAAAGCACCCATTGTTTCTCGTAGCAATTTGTTTATTGATACACTCCTTACTATGTTAATCTCAGCTCACTAAACACTAGGGCTGACCAAAAAACCTAGCTGGCTACTGAAACTGTAAAGCCTTGCATCCTTTGTTCATACTAGATGCAACAATTCAGTCAAGATTTTGTATAATTGATTTGGAGACTGGTCAGGTGGGTTTATGACAGCTACGACAGTCACATTCACCTTTGATTAAAACTTTTCCCTAAGTTCACAAAGTTTGTTTTCTCATGATTGGACGTTTGCCATCCAAAAATGGAAGCTTTATCAGCTAACTTAGATTCCCCACCTCTTTCTCCACTTCTGCAATGCCAGCGAGCCATTTGTCCATCTTGGTCACATGTAAATTTGCTAGGGTATTGGGAGGGTTCAGGCAGTATATACTGTATGATAATGCTGAGAGATAAGTGTGAGGGCTGAAACTACTACTACGGCATACAGCACTACATCACTGACAAGTGGAAACCTTGGGATATGAATATAACCTGTTTCCTTAGGGAGGGAATGAGGTGCAAAGCATATCCATGAATACAAATACAATCATCCCACCTCCTGTGCGATAAATTTCCCAGCTACACCTGTATTCTCTCATTTTAGAATCACTCCTCACTGCCACAGACCAAAATATGTGGCACCTCGTTCTGTCCCCCAGGGAACAAAGGTTATATACATTATCGAAGATTCCTTTTCAGTTTGTCACTTCAGTACTGCAATGGGAACAATACAAGCCCCGTTAAAGAGGCGGAATACCAACTTGATGGAGCGAGGCAACCTGCCCAAAATGAAGGGGCCATTGGGAAACAGGACCCGACAGGTAAGGCAGGCTGACCATTCATCCCCAATCAGGAAGCATCAAGGTAGCAGAACCATACAAATTCATGCGGAAATGGCCACCACATGGCCACCACACAAATCTCAGCCACATACAAATCTTAAAAGAATGCCCAATGCTGCCGCCAACACCGTGGTGGAGGGAACTTTTATCTTAGGAGGCAACACCTGACCCTTGCTGCAATAGAATATGGCCTGTGCATCCCAGAGGGGACAGACATCATTCGAAATGCGCACTGCAAGCCACAAAAGTGGCACAGGACCAGAACCCTGTTTAATCTACATGACAAAGCCAACAGGCATTATCTGACAACAAAGTGGGTGGAACGTGGCCACACACAGAAGAAGACCCTCGATCAAGTAGAGATATGTGCCTAGGTTGAGAAACCCTGGGAGATATATTTCATGTAGGGACTGGAGGTGGCATTGGATCCAAACCCACAACAAGCATGCCACTATCAATAGAGGAAGAGTGTCTCCCAAAAATGTTGCCGACATGCATCGCCTCTATTCTGTTGTCGGTCCTTACCAGATAAGCTAGCCAAACAGGGACCATTAGAACCACACCAAAAAAACTCTCTACGCAGCCATCACACACTAGCCCCCACCCCAGGAGGCCGTCAGTGAGAGCAAAGTTTCAAGGTGAAATTCCGCCCAAGGATGCCCACTGTAAAGACTTCTAGGGACCATTCGCAGGGAAAAGTACCGTGAGGCACACCTCTATTCGACCAATGTTCAGTCAGCAGCAGTGTTGAACCAGCCAAATCCGTGACAGCCTGAAAGGGATTTACTATCAAGCCATTCACAATCAGGCTGTATTCATGTACAACCAATACACCAGTGCCATTCTTGTCCATGGGGGAAAAGGAGATCCCATTCAATGAGGCACTATGCTCCAAGGGATGCTGTGTAAAGCGGCATAAAGCGCCAAAGGTTTCAATGGGTGACAGATCTGGACTTCAGGCAGGCCAGTTTTGAACCTGCATTCTTTCACTACAGAGCCATGCTGTTGTAATATGGGCATAATGTGGCCTTCTCTGAAAAATAAGTCATCTGGATGGCAACATATGTTGCTCAAAAACCTGTATATATTGTTCAGCATTAATGGTGCCTTCTCAGATGTGCAAGTCATCCATGCCATGTGCACTAATGCACCAACATAACATCACATGGCTTTTGAAATATACACTGATAACAAGCTGGATGGTCCCTCTTCTCTTTTCCCCAGAGGATGTGACGTTCATGATTCCCCCGCAAAATATTAATATTTTGATTCATCAGACCACACGACAGTTTTCCACTTCGTCTAAATGCTTGGGCCAGGAGAAGGCGGCGGCGGTTCTGGATCTTGTTTAAATATGGTTCCTTCTTTGCAAGATAGAGTTTTAACTAGCATTTGTGGATGCAGCAACGTACGGTGTTCACAGACAATGTTTTTCAGAGGTTTTTTGAGCCCATGCAGTGATGTCTACTATAGAATCGTGTCTGTTTCTAATGCAGTGCCGACTGAGGGCCTGAAGATCACAGCCATCCAACATTGGTTTTCAGCATTAAACATTTAGCAATTCAAAATGGATGTTTGGCAAACATATTTAGAAAATTAGGAGTACTTGTAACAACTATCAAGAACAATCAGGGCCCACTTGATTTCCAAATTACAATAAAATAATTAAAAGACAGCATTAAAAAACTTAACGCCAGGGAAGTCATGCGGTCCTGACAGTTTCAGGACAGATATGCTTAAGAACAGCACCCCTGAGCTCCTGCTCAAGTTGTTTTACTTGGTCCTTAAAGCTGGCTGCTTCCCTGAGATCTGGAGCCGGGGGCTTATTTCCCCAATACACAAGAGTGGAGACAAATCGGACCCTAATAACTACAGAGGCATCTGTGTGAGCAGTAACATGGGGAAGGTTTTCTGCAGCATCATCAGTGCCCGAATGCTGGCCTTCCTTACGGAACACAATGTCTTGATTAAAGGACAAATTGGCTTACTACCAAATCACCGCACTACTGATCTTGTTTACACCCTACACACCCTAGTAGAGCAACATATATACCAAAACAAACCCAACATTTTTTTTGCCTGCTTTATTGATTTTAAGAAAGCTTTTGACTCAATCTGGCAAGAGGGGTATACTATAAAATTCTCCGAAGTGTTATTGGGGGTAAAGTTTACAACATAATCAAATCAATCTATATCAAAAATAAGTGTGGAGTAATAATTGGCAATAAAAGAACAAACTTCTTTGCTCAAGGGCAAGGTGTTCACCACGGATGCAACTTATCTCCAACACTCTTCAATATGTACATTAATGAGCTTTTGATATTGTTGGAACAATCTGCAGCTCCTGGCCTCACCCTAAATAATAAAAATGTCAAATTCCTTCTCTATGCAGAGGATTTAGTGTTGCTGTCACCCACAGAGCAGGGTCTACAGCAACATCTTGATCTGCTGGAGCAATACTGTCAGAACTGGGCCCTGATAGTAAACTTAAAAAAATCTAAAACTATGATTTATTAAATATAAATAAAGGCCAGATCTCAGGAAAGCAGACATATGTTCATTCTAGGAAACACCCCACAGGACCAAACCCTATCCTATGATTACCTTGGGGTCAAAATCAGTGCCTCTGGAAATTTTGGTCTGGGAGTGTATGCGCTAAAGGAGACCTGTGGAGTCTTTTTTGCAATTAGAAGGAAATTCCATAAAATAGACATGCCATGATCTGGACTAAAATATTTGATAGGATAATCACACCAATAGCGCTATATGGTAGTGAAGTGTGGGATCCACTCAGTCAGCATGACTACACTACATGGGACAAGCATCCAATAGATGTCCTACATGCTGAATTCTGCAGAGCGATTTTGAAAAAACAAAGAAGAACACCCACCAATGCATGCAGGGCAGAATTAGGTCATTACCCTTTAATAATAAACAACAAGAAAAGAACACTAACATTTTGGATACATCTTAAATCAAGTTCCCAAGATACACTGCAATTTGAAGCACTGTAAACCCAAGAACTGAACCCAAAGAAGAGTCCTTTCAGTCAGCTGGTTATGAGACTTACTAACCAACTAACATCTAACATCGTTCCATCTCAGATCAACACTGCTTTACAATCACAAATCAGAGTAAACAAAATGTTAAACAAACCAAAAATGCCTATCTGGAATATTGGAACAATCAAACCAAAACACAAAACAAACTAACCTGTTATCGGGCCCTAAACAGAGACTATGAAATGGCTCCATCTTTTTACTGTCAAAGATATACACTCACCTAAAGGATTATTAGGAACACCATACTAATACTGTGTTTTACCCACTTTCGCCTTCAGAACTGCCTTAATTCTACGTGGCATTGATTCAACAAGGTGCTGAAAGCATTCTTTAGAAATATTGGCCCATATTGATAGGATAGCATCTTGCAGTTGATGGAGATTTGTGGGATGCACATCCATGGCATGAAGCTCCCCTTCCACCACATCCCAAATATGCTCTATTGAGTTGAGATCTGGTGACTGTGGGGGCCATTTTAGTACACTGAACTCATTGTCATGTTCAAGAAACCAATCTGAAATGATTCAAGCTTTGTGACATGGTGCATTATCCTGCTGGAAGTAGCCATCAGAGGATGGGTACATGGTGGCCATAAAGGGATGGACATGGTCAGAAACAATGCTCAGGTAGGCCGTGGCATTTAAACGATGCCCAATTGGCACTAAGGGGCCTAAAGTGCGCCAAGAAAACATCCCCCACACCATTACACCACCACCACCAGCCTGCACAGTGGTAACAAGGCATGATGGATCCATGTTCTCATTCTGTTTACGCCAAATTCTGACTGTACCATCTGAATGTCTCAACAGAAATCGAGACTCATCAGACCAGGCAAAATTTTTCCAGTCTTCAACTGTCCAATTTTGGTGAGCTCTTGCAAATTGTAGCCTCTTTTTCCTATTTGTAGTGGAGATTAGTGGAATCGGTGGGGTCTTCTGCTGTTGTAGCCCATCCGCCTCAAGGTTGTGCGTGTTGTGGCTACACAAATGCATACTTCGGTTGTAACAAGTGGTTATTTCAGTCAAAGTTGCTCTTCTATCAGCTTGAATCAGTCGGCCCATTCTCCTCTGACCTCTAGCATCGACAAGGCATTTTCGCCCACAGGACTGCCGCATACTGTTTTTCCCTTTTCACACCATTCTTTGTAAACCCTAGAAATGGTTGTGCGTGAAAATCCCAGTAACTGAGCAGATTGTGAAATACTTAGACCGGCCCGTCTGGCACCAACAACCATGCCACGCTCAAAATTTCTTAAATCACCTTTATTTCCAATTCTGACATTCAGTTTGGAGTTCAGGAGATTGTCTTGACCAGGACCACACCCCTAAATGCATTGAAGCAACTGCCATGTGATTGGTTGATTAGATAATTGCATTAATGAGAAATTGAACAGGTGTTCCTAATAATCCTTTTGGTGAGTGTAAAGCAGAAACAGATTCTGACCAAGTACAGACTCAGCGAACACAGCCTAGCCATCGACAAAAGCAGGCACAAAAAAACTGCTTACCAAAAGAATCCAGAACATGTCAATAGGTGAGGCAGAGACAGCGATGCACTTTCTACTACACTGCCAACATTACACAAAAACCAGACAGCCCTTCTTTAATAAATATTCAAGATAGTATTCCAACACTGGTGGGTGTATGTGCTGAACAATAATGGCAAACAGATCCACAGCACAAACAAATCTTACAATTTAAACTAAACCAAATTTGTTTCTGTTCAGAAATAAACACCCATAAATTATTATTACCCATACATAGATTTTTTTTTTCAACAGTCCTTAACATGCATTATTATTTCTGCAGTCAATAACATTATGGTTGCACTATTTGCAACATTCTGCAGTCATATAGCATTTATCTAAGGGGTTATACACTAAAGGGGGACTTCAAAGAGGTGATTTACCTGTGTTAAATTTAGAGATATATTACACTCAACTATGCTCTATTATAAAGTGTGAAACTTCTGTTTTACAAGAATTTGGTAATTATTTTTAGATTTAAAAAACATTTTCCAGCTGTCATGGGTAATTGCTGCAGTTGTGACAGACCAATCTCTTCTCTGAGCAGAAACAACAGACTGTAGATGCCAGTGGACTATTAAAAAAGTATGGCTGTGAAAGAAGTCATGAATAAACTTTAACATAATTTGATTCAATTTTAGCTAGAGTTCAAAACAGGTCAATTTTCATACATCTACTATTATAACTACTTTTATATTGTAATATACATTGCCAATGTTTACAAATATTTTGTAGGAAACAGCTTTGCAATTTTTATCTGGATTAGACAAATAGAAATATTGCATGTTAGTTTGCAAATGTGTATTTAAAAAAATGTAGATCATTATAAATGTTATTGATGGCTAACTGTTCGCTAAATTCTATTGCTATCCATCACTTTTCCATCAGGATCATGACATACAAAAAGTAATGTCATGGATTTTGTATGGTTTTGGGTGTTAAAGTGAGAAATTATTTCTGGAAAAATGCACACATTTAAACCATATATTTTGTGCATTTCGACGAAGGGTGTGGGGAACTGGGGTACCACGAGAGATGCAGCACTCTCAACATGGCTTCTCACTGAACGGTGAAGGCATGTTGTTAGCAAATACATTTGATTGAGGTTAGCTAAAAAAATCATTTTATAAGGTTACAATGTTCACAGTTATTGTATTCAAAGACAAGTTAAAATACACAACAAAGGGAGGACTGTTTTGCAAAGCGAACATTGGGTAAAAAAACATCAATGGTGAAGAGCAAAGGATTTGTTCAGATATGTATTTGGACAAATTTCATACATCAGCAAAGTTTTGTATCCTTTGATACAAAACTTTGAGCACTTTGTTTCAACAGTTTCACAATACTACAGTAGATAATTGATACCTAGCATCAGCCATATGACTGGTCTACAGAGACAGTACAAGAACAGTTCATGTAGACTTACAGTCATTGTGTTAATGCTAGTTTCAGGGGGTGGACAGAATAACAGAAACACCACATGGTCTTACTTTGAAATAACTAACTCATATTTGAAAACAAAGTTGCAGGTTGATTGCCAATTAGCAGTACATACATATGGGTGACAAATCAAAGGAAAAACAAACATAGTACACTTAATAAGTTATTGGGCTCTAGTCTCTGGAACTTGACTGGAGGGATGAAACACCTTTCTTCCAGCAGATATTCCCTCATTTGGTCTATACATGATGGAAGTGGAGAGCGTTGTCTAATATGTCATTCTAAAATCTCCCAAAGGTGTTCCATTTGTTTAAGATCCTGTGACTGAAGGCCATATCATAGGATTCAAATAATTTTCTAACTCATCAAACCATTCAGTAACTCTGTGGATGGGAGCGTTGTCATCCTGGTATAGTCCACTACCATCTGGATAGAAATGTTTCACCATAGGACAATGCAGTACATTCTTGTAACATCATTATCACCAGCTGGCTGTGCTTTCGTTTAAAAGCATGGAATTCAGGCTCATGTAGACACAAACACCATTGCTAATGAGTAATTCAGAACTTGGATATATAGGACTGCTGCAGTGAGTCAAAGACTCTTCAGGCAATGTTTTTAAAACTAGCTAGTTTTTGTTTGAAAAAGCACTGGTTAAGTTGTAAGAATAGACTGTGAATCCATACTAAGAATAAACACAATCCACTCACTGAAATGTTAATACATTTTGTAGTGCTTTATAGAGTAAATCATCCTACATTTGTGATAAAGAAGACATATACAGTAGGGAGAACAAGTATTTGATACACTGCTGATTTTGCAGGTTTTCCTATGTACAAAGCATGTAGAGGTCTGTAGTTTTTACTCTGGATCATTACACAATCCATCATCCTCCAATAAGAAAGGTTTATCCTACAAAATACCCTTATGTGGTATTGGAGAACATGTAATAACTATGGAAGATCAACATCTTGAACTCATATTGAGTAAAGAAGATTCTCCCCTGACTACCGGTTGCTAACTAACTATACACCCCCTCTGCATTACTGGATAAGTGTGATAAGATTTTTTAGTTAATGTGTCATTGCTGCAATTCTAGAACTTCATTTGCACATGCCAACTTGCACCATAACCTTGCCCTCATTGCACATATAGAACTGCCACTGTACTTGCATTTTTCAATCATTACACACAAGTCTACCTTGGGAAACATCATTGCCGCTATCCCTGCATTTCAGTTGCTCATGCTACCCTACTCCCTCAATTTGCCTCCATTTCGTATTCAGAATGCCATTGAGAATCGCCACATTCTATCTCACTTGTACATACATTATACTTAATACCTGTACATTTTCTGTAAATGTGAATTTTCCACTGCACATTTAGAATTGCTATATGTAATGCAATTGCATTAATTGTCCATATATACATTCCACTTGTATGTTATACATATCCTTACATTTGTAAATGTTCTGCCCTCTTGTATATGCACTTCTGATTAGATACAACTGCATTTTGTTGCACTGTACTTGTACTGTTCAATGACAATAAAGTTAAATCTAATCAAAAAATCTTGGGAAGAAAAAAGGATATCATTGCAAAAATTCTGATGTACCCCTTTAGAAACTGATTTTTTTATATCTCTGAATGTAAAACAATGTATATTTTAGTCATTTAGCAGATGCTCTTATCTAAAATACATACAGTTAAAAATATCATGATGAATCTATGCCTAGATTCAACATTCTGAAGTACAAAAAAAGATGTCATATATATTATAATTTTTTTGTACTGCACGGGGGGATGGCGGATATCTGAAAATCCCATTCCAACCTTTCATTTCTAAGCAAATCACCCGTAGAGGCACAAACCGGGGAATGACTGAGATAATGTGATGCATGGTGTTGTTTCTCACTTGCTTAGGAAATGGCTGTGAATCCCTGAAACCATCTCCCGATCAGCTTAGGTCCCCTGCCATTGGAGAAGAGTAAGAAGGAACAATGCAGATCTGATACTGTTAGCATCCTATCTGAATGAAAATCAAAACTCTCTTTATTGCAGAAAAGCCTTCTGGGAAATGTCAATGTTAGCATTTTCATTTCAGTGTTTTTCCTCTGTAGCTTACCCTCTTGTTTTCTCTTTCACTGGCAGCCGTCTCTCCCAGGCAATCAGCTTCAGCATCACTGATGAATCAGGATTGGCAAAATGCATCCAGAACTTGTTCCCAGTTTGTGCATATGCTAATCAGAAGCTTTTACACATAATGCACTTTTAGGATTTCTTGTCATCAATCCTCTGTTTTTCTTTTAAGGGTCAAATTTGTGATTCAATAACAATGGCAGGGACAGTGGCAGAAACAGAGAGCCATGCAAAAAAGTAGTGCGCGGCGGTTCGCTAACCTTACCTCTATGTATGATGATGAGTTTTTGAAAGCTGAGATGGTTGCGTCTTTGGGAATAATAACACAAGATTTCATGATGACTATGTTACCTATTTGAAATATAATCGAAACGTGTCGTGCAACTTTGGCCAGGGATTGGAATTTCCCTCGTCAACGTACTCCAATTGACCACTTTCCTTGTCAGTGGTGGTCTGTCATTCAATTAGCTACGCCTGTGCTTGCACTCCGATGCAGATTTAAAGGTGCGGGAGGAAACACCCCAACCCGACCTCAAATCAAATCACAAAACGATTTTTTTTTTAAATTCACGAACAACTGAAGACAAAATTTTTACAAAAGAGTAGGTGAAATGTAATGGAGTAAAGAATACGATTAATAAAAAAAAAAAAACTTGAGTAAGATTAAGTTGTACAGCCCCCAGAATGTAATTAGAAAAGAAACTACTCTTACTCATTTGAGTTACTTGAAACACGTTACTACCCTGAGCATGACCACAATTAATATCACTTTGCTTTAGGATAGGTTAGTGCCATGTATGTTCTAACTAATCACAGACTGTTTAAAAAAAACTATATTGAACAGTAACTGCTAATATATAATTGTTCTTACCAACAGTACTTTTTTATTAAACAAATGACACAAGATATGACCATGGAAAATCAAACACAAAAAAGAAAAGTGGGGTTCTGCCATTCCCGTTTAGCTTTCCCAAATACCCCCACCTACCAAAAACCCCATGAAAACATCCCTATCATATCCCTGACATATCCCTGGTTTGTAAGGGTGACTATTAAGCACCTACAGTGGATATATGGACATATGAGTCAATATATGTCAATCATATATTGTATATTGAGTTCAGACACAAACCCTGCGTTTGCTACCCAAGCCATGTATAAATAGATGACGTTTTGCAAGCTCTGCCTCTGCTTTCTAACATTACCCAAATGCACTGCTCAACATAATCACATTGAAATTCAAACAGAAACAGGAGCAGCTATCTGCTGCATTTAGTTTAGCTCTACCGGTTATTTGTAGTGTTTATGTCTACACTGATGCAAATATAAAAAATCAATGTTTTGTCTTGACATGATCATACACCATAAATTGGCACACAAGTCAAAAATTGTTTTTTGCTTTGTGATTATGTGGAATTGTGTGTGGATGCAAGTAACACAAATGTATACATTTAAATCATTCAACCACTGTACAAGTTTAAATCATTCAACCCCTGTCCTGGTGCCCCCCAACTTCAAGGTATTTGAGGGAAGCATCCTCTTTAATTTGTTGACTTTGGCCACGAACTCAGCAACTTTGTAGGGCTTGACTAAGGCATTAACGTCTACCAGGCACACCTACACACACACAGTGGAAATTCATATAATGGGCAAGCTAGCATACAGCCAGCTAGACTGTCTTAAAACTGAAAACATAATTCTCTCCTAAAACACGATTATAGCCTATAATGTTCATTTTACCTTAGACCTAACCGATTAGCTAATTTACTAGTGTTCTCGCTTACCTGGCTTCTAATATCATCAGTGACAATGCTCTCCAAGTGCCCAGCTGATGTAGATGAATCAGCTAATTCTGAGGTAAGGTTTAACAGACAAGGTTTTGGAGGAGCCTATTCATAACTATCACTCACCGTCACTCAATTACTGAATATACATGAACTGATGGGATTACTGCAAATAATGGTTTCATGCAAATATAGCCAGCTGGAACCACCGATCAGGCAATACTGGCAGAAATAGCCTTTTTTATAAATGGGACTATTACATTGTTAGCTTTGGCGGACAGTGTGTAAAAATCTGACTCTTGTGATCATAACTACATTGCTGAATGTAAATATCAGTGTCATACTTGTACATTATTAACTAGATTTAAATGTATTTAAAATAGCCAGATTTCATTCGTATGTACACTATCAAAAGTTTGGGGTCAGATAGATATGTCCTTGTTTTTTAAAGAAAAGCAGATTAATTGTCCATTGAAATAACATCATATTTATCAGAAATAAAGTGTTGACATTGTTCATGTTTCAAATGACTTGATGATTATTGGCTCAAAATGTCTAGAAACAAAGAAGTTTCTTCTAAAAGTCATAAGTCTATTCTTGGTCTGAGAAATGAAGGCTATTCCATGCGAGAAATTGCCAAGAAACTGAAGATCTCGTACAATGATGTGTACTACTCCCTTCCTAGAACAGTGCAAACTGTCTCTAACTAGAATATAAAGAGGATTGGCTCAGGTGCACAAATGAGCAAGAGGAAAAATACATTAGTATCTAGTTTGAGAAACAGATGCATAACAGGACCTCAACTGGCACTTTTATTGAATAGTACCCACACAACACCAGTCTCGATGTCAACAATGAAGAGGGGACTGCATCAAGATAATGGGGTCGGCCTGAGATCAGGGGGATAGTATGCTCTCTGCTGGGATGGAGAGTTTCTAGAGTTTGTTCTTCTGTCCCCTTCTGCGACCAAGAGGGTTTAATCATGAAGTGTTTTGGGGCACCTGTTAGGAGTTTCTAAAGTTACAGTACATCCATAAGCATATTATATTTAGTTCTCATAATTAAAAGCTATAGAGAAAATACAGCTTTTTCCACTCCAAACACAAGTTTTAAGCATCTTAAGCTAAGCTGTGCTTGAGACTGGTTTAGAAACCCTTATATTTCTCCCTTCAGTGCACAGGCACATAGCGTCAGAAGCAAAGTAATGAAAAATGTGCACGTGGATCTGTGTGAAAAGTGTTCAGTGGACCAGATGTTGGCAGTGGCTGGGTTCGGCCTGTTCGCCATGCATGCACGCCCTCCATTTATGTAGAATGAATGAGCTCACTGCCCCTAGTCCCTTCCTACAAGTCAAATCGCAATTCCTTTCAGCAGACCTCTTCTGGGGACACATGTAATGACAGGAGCAAGTGGAACAACCTAGAAATATGCAGCCATCTGCACTGAACCCTAGCCACAGAGGCACTGGAGTGATAAATGATCCAGCAATATCACCCAGGTTCAAATCACAATCCTCTTTTTCCATGCCTTAACCACAAAGGGTACGCTAACATTAAATCTCCAACAGTACAATGTTGGTTCTTAGATAAATCACAAATAATTATATTTCTGTGTTAACATATAGTACCAACACCAGTCCCAACTTTGGATGCACCTACACATACAAAGATATACGTTTTGTAAAATAATAATGAAGACATCAAAACTATGAAATTACACATTTGGGCTCATATGGTAACCAAAGTTGTTAAACCAATCAAAATATATTATTTCAGAAACTTCTTGTTAGGGACCCTTTACCTTGATGACGGCTTGGCACATTTTTGACACTCTTAACCAGCATTCACCTGAATACTTATCCAAACAGTCTTAAAGTTGTTCCCACATATTTTTTACACCTAAATATACAGAGTTAACTAAGACGAAATGTATAAAAATTTTGGTATGTCAATATAATCCAGACGTATTGATTTTATCTGAAACTTGGTCATATTGCTTATTATTACATTGCTCAAAAACATTCAGAGAAGACGTGATCATTGTTGTATAACACCAAGTCAATTAAACTTCCGAGATATCAGACTGTCCAGTTAGGAAGCAAAAGCGATTGTGAATCAATCCACAGCAAGACCGGTATCTGCTTCGTTGTGCAAGGAGGAACAGGAGGAGTACTGCCTGAGTGCTACTAAAGGATGACCAGGGGCATATTGGTGTGCATGTTTCTGACCAAACTGTCAGAAACATACTTCATGAGGGTGGCATGAGGGCCTAGCATCCTCTAGTGCAGACATGGGCAACTGGCGGCCCCAACCCCCTCTTTTTGCGTCCTCAGATACATTTAGAAAACAGTAAAAGGATTTACATACAAAAAAAGTTGACATGTCATGTTAGACCTTACATTTGTTGTAAAGTTAGTATTGGAAGCAAAATCTATGTTGGAAACAAAACATCAAGTAGATCTGGAATACATTTTTGCATGTTTACATATATAACAGTAATACCAAAGCTATTGTGATGTCTAAGTGTAGCTGAGATTTTACTGTTTGAGCCATAAAACACTTGATGATACCTATAACAGAAGCCTCTGTACAAGCCAAAATATCAAGGTAGTGAGAAAAGCCAAAACACATAGTGTTAAAAGGGTTCACGAGTTTAATAAAATGGCAGCGAACGTCCTGAATCCCGGGAGATGAACAGAGCAGAATAAGGCATGCTGTTCAATATTTTTTAATTGCCAGGTTCGATTGCTATTTGTCCCGTATTTTCGTGCAAACGCTACTTTACATTTTCACAAGCTTGGGTTCACATGAGAAATAATAACATCAAAATAGTTTCATGAAACATCCAAGCTTGTGTAAATGTACAGTAGCGTGTGCACGAAAATACGGGACAAATCGCGTCCCATATTGATTCTGTAAGGGACAGTGCATTTTATTTTTCAATAAGGGACGTCCCCGTATTATATGTCAAGGGTGTCAAGCCTAAGTTAGGCCAACCATATGTAGGCTGACATAACTGCTTGAGTTAGTTGCCTGAGGTCAAAAACACGCTTGGCGTCTTATTACCCATTGGTTTTACAGTCAAATAATGTTATACAAAAACGTTATACTCACATTTCAGGAAAAACGTGTCGTAGCTACCTATATACTCCAATCTACCAGGCTGCAGTACGGATATTCTGTAAAGTCCAACCAAGTGAGCCCTCTGACTGAAACCACGCACATGAGAACTTGTCTACTGAAGAAAACTGTGTGGCAACAAGAAACCAGGCAAGCCTCGTTCAGCCGGCCCGCAATAGAACGTGTTGCCACCTCGATATTTGATGTTGGGCCAAACACGTGGGATGCTGTGTCGTTAACCACTACACTACAGAGCCATACATTTCATGGGTGTCAGTATGGCCTCTTGTGTCTCCCCTGAAAAAAATCCTAATTTGCCACTAGCTGTTTTAAACGCTAATTGGCCATTCGTGAATGATACTGGTGAAGTAAAGCTGGCCAACGTTTCTTATTAAATTTACCTCCACCACAAATAGCGTCTATGAACTGTATATGGCATTTGCAACTGGCTGTTTTAAGGTTACCCTTATTCTTTTAGAAGTGTATTTAGAGCAGACAGGTTGGGAAAGTGTGTAGTCAAGGCAATTTATACAAAAGATTCAAGCATTTCAGCCATTCCAAAGACCGAACTAGAACTAAAGTGTTCTATAGCAGATAAGCATACTCCTTTTATTTGGATTATTGTCAAGAATAGATCCAATCCCTGATTATTCTTAATAACTACCACTTTATTGCAGCAGGTGACCTTATTGGGGGAAAAAACTCCTACCCCAAATGACAGAGGAATAAATTATAGAGGAATGCATGAATAGAGCAATTATGCAGGAACACTCTGATGTTAATAGTCAAAGCTTTTTGCTGACTGTTCACTGAAAAATAGGTCTGTGATTCATTGCTACAGTAGTTTTGAAGACTAAGAAACCCACAGGGGCTGATATACTAGATCCAGGCTTTTTGGTTTGTGCTGCTCCAATTATCTCTGGAGCTGTAACGTATTTATTTAATCTAACATAACTTTTTGGGTTTATCCCTAAAGTCTGTAAAACCACACATTTGCATAGGTGGGGACCCTATAGTGTCCTTGACAGCTATCACCCCATCTCTAAATCATCTGTAGCAAAAAATCTGGAAACATTGGAATAAAATAGTTACATTCCTTTTATCAGAACATTTTCTTTTGAATAGATTTCAATCTGGTTTATGACCTGGGCATAGTACAGTCACAGATAATACTTGTAAATTGGTTGGTAAATTGGTTGTAAATTGTATTGTCAAAGCCTTAGATGACAAATAAAGCTGTATTGCTGTTGCTAAGGCATTCAATGTGGTAGATCACTAAATCGTATTGAAAAGGCTGTCTTGAGGGCCTGACCAAGGACAGTTGTCCTTAGTTTCAGAACACAGGCTATAGCAACTGATGGAATGAAATCTACATTTGTTTTAGTCCACAAATGAGTTCCACAGGGTTCAGAGTAAGACATCCTCTTGTTTTCACCTACACAATTAATCAAAGGACTCATGATGGAGAATCTTGCTTCCCTGCTTAGTAACACTCACCAAAAACCCCATCAACTCATTCTCAGCTCCAGTAACACTAGAATTTTCACATTCTGGGTAAATGTCAGGTCAAACCTGAGTCACATCACACGAAGGATGAGTCATTCTCTTTTCTTTCCCTCAGACCAGCCATTCACTCATGGAACTACACACCCCATTTCATAACCTATTGCTAATTTCTAAATAACAGCACAAGGCACATATCCTAAATCCCTGTGATAAGGACCTTCATTGCACTTCTGTGCAATTTGAGTGTTTCAACACTTTATTTCTGATAAAAGGATGTTAAATGCCACATACAGTCCACTCCAAAAGTATTGGAATGGCAAGGCAAATTCCTTTGTTATTGTTGTTCACTGAAGACATTTGGGTTTAAAATCAAAAGATGAGTATGAGACAAGAGTTCCGAATTTCAGCTTTAATTTCCTGGTATTCACATCTGCATGTGTTAAACAACTACGGAGATATCACTGTTTGTATTAGACCTTGGCATTTTTAGGTGAGCAAAAGTATTGTAACAAATAATCTTAAAGTAGATAACATTTAATATTTGGTGGCATAAGCCTTGCTTGCAATAACTGCCTTAAGCCTGCGACCCATCGACATCACCAAACTGTTGCATTCTTCATTTGTAATGCTTTTCCGGGCTTTTACCGCAGCTTCCTGCAGTTTCTGTTTGTTTCGGTGTAGATGTCCCGTCAGTCTCCTCTTAAGGAGGTGAAATGCATGCTCTCTTGGGTTAAGGTCAGGTGATTGACTTGGCCAGTCTAAAACCTTCCACCTTTTTCCCCGGATGAAATCCTTTGTTTTGTTGGCATTGTGCTTTGGGTCATTGTCCTGCTGCATGATAAACTTCCTCCCGATTAGTTTCAATGCATTTCTCTGTAAATTGGCAGACATACTTCTGAATTCATTCTGCTGCTACCATCATCAGTTACATCATCAATAAATATAAATTAGCCTGTTCCAGAAGCATCCATGCACGCCCAAGCCATGACATTATCTCCACCATACTACACAGATGAGCTTGTATGCTTCGGATCGTAAGCAGTTCCATTCTTTTTCCACACTTTGGCTTTTCCATCTCTTTGGTAGAGATTAATCTTGGTCTCATCAGTCCATAAGATTGTGTTCCAGAACTTTTACGGCTCATCTCTGTACTTTTTTGCAAATTTCAATCAGGCCTTCCGATTCTTACTGCTGATGAGTGGTTTGCATCTTGTGGTGTGACCTCAAGTCTTCTTTGAACATTAGACTGTGATACCTTCACCCCTGCAACGTGGAGGTTGTTGGTGTTGTCACTTACGGATGTTTTGGGGGTTTTCTCATGATATTTCTGTCATCAACTACTGTTGTTTTCCTTGGCCGACCTGTTCGCCGTCTGTTTTTCAGTAAACCAGTAGTTTCTTTCTTTTTCAGGACATTCCAAATTGTTGTGTTTGCTATGCCCAATGTTTGTCCAATGGCACTCGTCGATTTTCCTTCTTTTCTCAGCTTGACAATGGCTTGCTTTTCTCCCACAGACAGCTCTCTGGTCTTCATGTTGGTTTATCCTCTTTAACAACAAATACAGTCTTTATAGGTTTAAGAGGTTCCTCTGTCCTCCACTCGTTACCTGTATTAACGGCACCTGTTTGATCTTGTTATCAGTATAAAAGACACCTGTCCACAACCTCAAACAGTCACACTCCAAACTCCACTATGGCCAAGACCAAAGAGCTGTCAAAGGACACAAGAAACAAAATTGTAGACCTGCACCAGGCTGGGAAGACTGACTCTGCAATAGGTAAGCAGCTTGGTGTGAAGAAATCAACTGTGGGAGCAAATATAAGAAAATGGAAGACATACAAGACCACTGATAATCTCCCTCGATCTGGGGCTGCACGCAAGATCTCACCCCGTGGGGTCAAAATGATCGGTAAGCAAAAATCCCAGAAACACACGGGGGGACCTAGTGAATGACCTGCAGAGAGCTGGGACCAAAGTAACAAAGGCTACCATCAGTAACACACTACGCCGCCAGGGAATCAAATCCTGCAGCACCAGACGTGTCCCCCTGCTTAAGCCACTGAGGTTTGCTAGAGAGCATTTGGATGATCCAGAAAAGGATTGGAAGAATGTCATATGGTCAGATGAAACCGAAATAGAACTTTTTGGTAAAAACTCAACTCGTCGTGTTTGGAGGAGAAAGAATGCTGAGTTGCATCCAAAGAACACCATACCTACTGTGAAGCATAGGGGTGGAAAAATCATGCTTTGGGGCTGTTTTATTGCAAAGGGACCAAGACGACTGATCCGTGTAAAGGAAACAATGAATGGGGCCATGTATCGTGAGATTTTGAGTGAAAACCTCCTTCCATCAGCAAGGGCATTGAAGATGAAACGTGTCTGGGTTTTTCAGCATGACAATGATCCCAAACACACTGCCCAAGCAACGAAGGAGTGGCTTCGTAAGAAGCATTTCAAGGTCCTGCAGTGGCCTAGCCAATCACCAGATTTCAACCCCATAGAAAATCTTTGGAGAGAGTTGAAAGTGTGTTACCCAGCGACAGCCCCAAAACATCACTGCTCAACAGGAGATCTGCATGGAGGAATGGGCCAAAATTCCAGCAACAGTGTGTGAAAATCTTGTGAAGACTCACAGAAAACGTTTGACCTCTGTCATTAACAACAAAGGGTGTATAACAAAGTATTGAGATTAACTTTTGTTATTGACCAAATACTTATTTTCCACCATAATTTATGAATAAATTCATAAAAAATCCTACAATGTGATTTTCTGGATTATTTTTCACATTTTGTCTCTCATAGTTGAAGTGTGCCTATGATGAAAATTAAAGGCCTCTCTCATCTTTTTAAGTGGGAGAACTTGCACAATTGGCGGTTGACTAAATACTTTTTTGCCCCACTGTATGATCAGCAAACCATCACTAAGCCACTGTGGAAAAATGTTTTATGTTTGCGATTTATTCAAATAAAGAACTTCTCAGTCGTTCGAATAACAGTTGATTATTTCAAGTTTAATTACGTGGATCCACGGGAACAAACATCACAACATTACAAAAGATGAACAGGGTAATGCCATGACAGACTGCTTCGCCTTTCATTATGGCTTTCTCCTCTTTATACCCCCCTGGCTAGCTCCTGCAAATATTATCTCTTATGCTATAACATACATACAAAACAAGGCGTCATACTAATCGTAAAACTAGACAGAACTCTACATTGTCATGGCAACCAAAGTTCTAGGTCATAGTTAACACACCCCCTAACCTGAGCTACCCCTGGTCTCTGTCCTTCCCGAATGGGAGAAACAGAGGAGACACAGACAACTTCACCTTGGAGCCATCTGTACAGGACCATAGATAAGATAGGTTTTAGGCCTGGCTCCTTCAGAACAGGGCATGCTGACCTAAGTCTCCTTCTATACGTGGCAACCATGAACAGTCTAAAGCAAAATATAGGCCTAGTATAAACAGTCCATTTATTACATTGATTTATCCAAATAATGGATAAATCAGGATATGGTAATAAATTAATCCTTAACACCACCAACAAGGCAGCTTTGCATTTCAGTACATTAACAGAAACAGAAAATTGTAACCAGATTCTTAAAAAAACATCAAACGAGAGCCATTTGTTCTATTTCAGGAAGTAATTGCATGTAATCCGGTCGCAATTGGTGATGTAGGAAGGGAATACATGGCTACATCGTTGACACCCAGCGTTATCTATTTCCTGCCACTCACATACCAGCTGACAACAGCTGTTGTGCAGGCTAGGACAGACAAGAGCAGCGCGGAGGCATGTCACAGGCCAAGACACACCAGACAGAACTTGTGAATTTGTTTGGAGCGTTCTATGACAAACTGTTCGGTTTACTTGGAAAGAAGAAAAATACCAAACTTGCAGTGACAACTAAAACACGCAACTCTCAGAGTGGAGATAACCCAGCGTTGACAGTTAAATTGCTGCTGTAGCAAATTCCAGATTAGTGTTGAAAATGCTTTAAAAAAACGACATTTATTTATTTTTGAGAAAAGAATAAGGCTCGAAAACAGTGTTCAGACTGACTGCTCAATGCCAATAAAGAATTGGTAATCACTGTGTTCCGGTGTGAGCGAAGTAGTTATTTCCTGAAGGCTTGATTAAATTTGTGTTTAGGTTCTTTGTACATGCACATCTTGTGTTGCACCTTGTTTACTCTTTCTGGGGAAGATGGTTGTATTCATATCCCAAAGATGCATTCTTTGGGCATGATTGTAGATTGTTAAAGATAAAACACCCACAAAATGTCCTTTTATAGTGCATTTAATATTTTTAATTATAAATATTATAATAAAATATACAATTATTAAAACATAATAATAATCCAAAACCAAACAAACCTTATAAGCAGATATTATAAGGATGTTTTACAAAGGCCTTGGATATGAGAAAAGAAGAATTTTGAATAGAGAAATGAACAAAGTTACTCCCATTAATTCTAAAACAAAGTTAAGAGCTAATTATGTGATTCTGGTGCCTTATTGTGTGTTTGGGGAGTAGAATGTTGCTGTACTTTTTCTCTTGCTTTCACTCTGGGGAGAACTGTTTGAGAGTAATCTTAGCCGAGCGTTCCATTAATTTGTCGTTAATGACGCAGCATGTAACCCAGAGGGCAGGGGGCTGACATGTTATTGGCACCAAGTCCCATGGGTAGCACAGTCAGGGGAAACGTCTGCCCTGAGCTGTGGTGGCAAAGGCCAGCTCAGTAGCAGCTTACATAATCACTTAATTTTCTTAGCCACAGGCAAACAGCATGCTAGGGCTCCCTTGGACCTTCCCCAATCTCCTGTAACATAATGTCTTTTTAATTAATTTAAGCAGCTTTGAAGATGTATTTGGTAATTCACTTTCTTTTTCTGTCTCACAACTATGATAAAAAAAATGCAACCAGAGGGAAGCAAGTTTGTGTTAGATTCCTTATTGTTTTTTTTGTTGTGCACTAGCATTGTAGAGGTGGGGATTTAAAATCGTTATTGATTATTTGTATTTTTACAATGTGGTCCATAAGCATTCTGAAAGAGACAAAAATGTTGCAGTGGTCTTTACTTGAACACATTGTGGATTTTAAATGGAAAAAACTGACTAAATGGCCAGCTTTCATTTGAAGGTATTTACATCCATAAACTATGAACCTTTTACAAATAAATAAATTAATTAATGGTCTTTAATGTAGGCATCATATTTTGGTAGTACATTTACTGACTGTCTGAAGTCTATGTCCCATAGACATCACCGGTATACTGGACACTGGGTATATTCCCACATATTGCTCTGCCATAACTGGTCTGCAGCCATTTTCAGGTTCTGTTAGTTTTGGGACCTTTTTATATTGGATTGGATTCTGGTCAGTTGACTGACTTGGCTAGTCAAGAACATTCTACTGTTTGGCCTTCAAAAACTGCAAGTTTGCTTCAGCAGAATGTGGTTATTTTCCTGCTGCAAGGTGAAGAGCCATCCAGATATATGAGGCATTTTTTGGGATCTGAACAAAACTTATTTGTATACTTCAGAAGTCATCCTACTCCCGCCATCCTACTCCAACAGTTGCATTATCAATCAAGACATGTGTGCCAGTTTTATTTCTAATCACAGCTTCCAGGCGTCTTGACACGCTTTCCACCAGTCTGTCACATTGCGGTTGGGTGACAATATGCCAATCCTGGCATGAAAATTCAAGTACCTTGGCCTTGTTTGTTGGCTTGTGACCATCCATGTTCCTCTTGATCAAATTCCAGAGGTTTTCAATAGGGTTCAGGTCTTGAGATTGGGCTGGCCATGACAGGGTATTGATCTGGTTGTCCTCAATCCACACCTTGATTGACCTGGCTGTGTGGCAAGGAGCCTTGTCCTGCTGAAAAAAACTATCCTCAAGGTTTGGGGGAACATTGTCAGAGTAGAAGGAATCAGGTGTTCTTCCAGGATAAACTTGGCTTAATTCATGTGTTTTTCACAAAGACAAATCTGCCTGATTCCAGCCTTGCTGAAGCATCTCCAGATCATCATCGATACTCCACCAAATTTCACAGTGGGTGTGAGACACTGTGTCTTGTTGGCCTCTTCAGGTCTCCATCTAAACACAGGATGACCAGGTGTTGGGCAAAGCTGAAAATGTGACTTCTCAGAGAAGATGACCTTACTCTGTTCCTCCAGTCCAATCCTCATGGTCTTTTGCACCTTCAGCCTGGCTCTTCTTTGTATCTCAATCAATCAATCAATCAATCAAAAGTATTTTATAAAGCCCTTTTTACATCAGCAGTTGTCACAAAGTGCTTTCACAAAACACCCGGCCTTAAACCCCAGGGAGCAAACAACAGTAGTGATGAACTTCAGTGGCTAAGAAAAACCTAGAGGAACCCGACTCCGAGGGGTGAATCAGTCCTCTTCTGGCTGTGCTGGGTGCACATATTAAGAGTCCAAATAGTTTGATGCATGTGGCTAAGCCCAGAGTCTATTAAAAACCTAGTCCAGATCAGAGGCATGACTAGATGGACAAGGACAGGGACAGACGGGGGGGGGGGGGGGGGGGGGGGGGGGGGGGGGGGGGGGGGGGGGGGGGGGGGGGGGGGGGGGGGGGGGGGGGGGGGGGGGGGGGGGGGGGGGGTCAGCAGAGTGGCAGCTGAAATCATCAGGTATCATCTTGATCTGCAAGACAACCAGGAGGACTTCGGACAGGGACCGCAACGAGTCAAGCCTGGTACTCCGCAGGTGTGGGTTAAGAGCTCATGTCCTCCTAAGTTTAAAACGACAGTAAACAGGGAAAATTTAGACACTACTCCCCCAGCACAATAATATAGCAGCATAAGACGTTGGGGCTGAGACAGGGGGGTCCAGTGACACTGGCCCTATCCGGAGGAAGCCCCGGACAGGGCCCAACAGGCAGGATATCAATCCACCCACATTGCCAAGCATCAACCAAAAGTACACCCACCAACCGCAATCATCCAATTGGGCTATTGCCAGCAGACTATAGCCAAATTGCACCAGTGCGCAACAGGGACCCCAACAAGCCAGTGACTCCACCCCCGAATGTCATTAGAGGGAGGGCATCCCAGTGGCGATGAGAGCCAACCTGGCAAGACAGCAAGAGTGGACAGTATCAAGCCTTTCTGGCCACCTTCACGCCCCTGGGACAGACTATACTCAACCATAGACCAGGTTGAAGGGCGGAAGGGTTGCACTGAGTCTGCATGAGGTTCATAGTTTATGGATGTAAATACCTTCAAATGAAAGCTGGCCATTTAGTCAGTTTTTCCATTTAAAATCCGCAATGTGTTTAAGTAAAGACAACTGCAACATTTTTGTCACTTTCAGAATGCTTATGGACCACATTGTAAAAATACAAATAATCAATAACTATTTTTAAATCCCCTCCTCTACAATGTTAGTGCACAACAAAAAAAACAATAAGGAATTTAACACAAACTTGCTTCCCTCTGGTTGCGTTTTTTTTAATCATAGTTGTGAGACAGAAAAAGAAAGTGAATTACCAAGAGTAGTGGAGCTCTATGAGAGAAAGCCCTGCCTCCGTCTGTTTGTTTAGAAATTTTAGGTGCTGTTAAAAGGCCTGCATCTTGTGATCTAACGTTACGTGCAGGTATGTATGGCTGGATCATTTCAGCAAGATAAGTAGGAGCAAGTCCATGTATTTACATGCAGGTATGTATGGCTGGATCATTTCAGCAAGATAAGTAGGAGCAAGTCCATTGATTTATAGGTTAACAATAAAACCTTAAAATCACCCCTAACCCTAACAGGCAGCCAGTGTAAAGAGGCTAGTACTGGAGTAATGTGTTCAAATTGTTTTGTACTAGTTAGGATTCTAGCAGCCGTGTGCAGCACTAATTGAAGTTTATTCATTGATTTATCAGGGTAACCGGAAAAAAGAGCATTGCAGTAATCTAATCTTGACATAAAAAGAGCATGGATTCGTTTTTCTGCATCAGTTTGACAGAAAATTTCAGATTTTATGCAATGTTTCAACAATGAAAATAAGCAACTTTTGAGATATATTTTATATGTTCATCAAAGGAGAGGTCAGTGTCGAGGGTAATGCTGAGATTTCTTACAGTTTTTTGGGATACGACCATGCAGCCGTCGAGGTTCACAGTGAGATCTCCCAATAAAACTCTTTGTTTCTTTGGTCCTAAAACAAGCATTTCTGTTTTTCTTGAGTTTAAAAGCAGGAAGTTCTCTGTCAACCACTTCCTAATATCTGAAACACATTTTGGGGTTTGTCCATGCTTCTTCGAAATATATAGCTGTGTGTCATCAGCATAGCAGTGAAAATTAGCATTGTGATTTCAGATTACATATCCAAGAGGCAGCATATATAGTGAGAACAATAAAGGGCCCAGAACCGAGCCTTGAGAAACACCAAAACATACCTTTGTTTTGTCAGAGGATATACCATCCACACATACAAAGTGATATCTTTCAGATTAATATGATTTAAACCAGGCTAGAACATTCCCACGTAGCCCAATATGGATTTCCAGTCTCTTTAAGAGAAGGGAGTGCTCAATTGTGTCAAAAGCAGCACAAAGATCAAGAAGCAACAGGACGGATGCGGAACCTTTGTCTGAGGCCATTAGAAGGTCATTTGTTACCTAAGTGCAGTCTCAGTACTATGATGGGGTCTGAAACCGGACTGGAGCACTTCATAAATGTTATTTGTCATCAGGAAAGCGTTCAGTTGTTGGGAAACACATTTTTCTAAGAATTTTGAGAGGAATGGGAGGTTCGATATTGGCCTATAGTTGTTTAAAATGGCTGGTTCCAGATTAGATTTTTTTATAAGAGGCTTAATTCCCACTATTTTTTGTGAGTTTGGTACACATCCAGAGGAAATGGAGCAATTTATTATTTTCAACATTGGCTGACCTAGCACCGAAAATAGCTCCTTGAGTAATTTAGTTGGAATCGGGTCTAGCTGACAATTTGTGGGTTTAGAACTCTTAGAAAATTTAGTAAATGTGTCGAGCGATATGGGATCAAAAAGTTCCAGTGTCCCCATTGACACCTGGTCAGGGAGGTTCAGGACATTCTCAGGACACCTGAGATTTTGGGGACTGTAACTGGTTGAGGAGTTAGTTATTTGTTTTCTAATTCAGATTAAAAAAAGTTCATGTATTCATTACAGCTCAATCTTTTTGATGATATTCTAATTATATGACCAGCACATGTAAGTGTGCTGTCTTTCCAGGCTAGTCTGAATACTTCCAGCTTTTTGGAGCGCCACTTTTGCTCCAATTGCATAATTATTTTGTTAGAAGTGGCGCAACCGTATCCAAAGTATTTCACAGTGTTGCTTTAAGATCCTGGATTAGATCGTTTGAGGATTTATTTTCTTTGTCACTGATGAGCAAGCTTGGAAGAATACCAAGAAATCTATTTGTAGTCCGAAAATTTTGTGTGGCTTTTGAAACTCATTGTTTGCGGAGCGAGTGGACTTCTTGTTTTTACGGTAAATGTAAGAATACATAGATCCAATATTCCAGGATTTACGGGGGAAATTATTAGATCTAAAATATTGATTTCTTGTGACAGGGCTAAATCTGTGGTATGATTGTGGCTGTAAGTTGGACCTGAGACATGTTGGATAATACTCAGTGAGTCAATTATTGCTTCAAAGGCTTTTTGAAAAGGGTTGTTTGACTTTTCCATATGAATATTGAAATCCCCAAAAATTTGAATACTATCTGCCATGACTACAAGGTTAGACAATAATCCCGGAAACTCATTGAGGAACATTGTATATGGCCCGGGCGGCCTGTAAATAGTGGCTATGTAAAATGATATATCAGCCTGGTTAACTTTCATGAGCAAAACTTCAAAAGAATGAAAACCAGTGATGTGTACATTTATATTTACTGTCATAGATATTAGCAACACCCCCGCCTTTTCGGGATTCACAGGGGACATGGTCACTAATATTGCCAGCAGGAGAGGCCTCATTTAGTGCAGTAAATTCATCAGGTTTCAGCCATGTTTCACACAATCCAATAACATCAAGTTTATGATCAGAGGTCTATTCATTTACTGCAATTGCCTTTGGAGCAAGGGACTTGACATTTAGGAGTCCCCTTTTTGAGATGCGAGGTAATATAGTCATTTTTATTTGTGACTGAGGTGGAGGATGGTTTTATCTTAATATGGTTGCTATTGTTAGGGCTTCCTTGTTTAACGTTTCTCAGCCTGGAACAAGTCACAGTCGCAATAGGAAAAGCTGTACTAACTACTCTGGCTATACTATCAACAGACTCCAATATACTAGCAGGCTGGCTAACAGCCTGCAGGCTGTCCTGCACCCTATCTTAAGGTGAGGCTGTAGGAGTGAGTCTCCTGTCAAGGTTCCTAGATAAAAGAAGAGCACCACTCCAGCTAAAATGAAGTCCGTCGCTCTTCAGCAGATCAGGCCTGACCCAATTTCTGGGCGAGTCCCAAAAAGACTGTCCCAGTTATCTACAAACTCTACCTCCTGCGATGGGCAGAACTCAATTTTCAGCCAGCGATTGAGTTGCGCAAATCTGCTGTAGAGCTCGTCACTACCCCTAGCTGGAATGGAGCCAGAGACAATTACTTGATGCCGACACATCTTTCTAGCTACTTTGCATGCTGATGCTATGTTCTGCTACGTAAACTATGACTGTTTCATCCTAACATCATTGGTGCCAATGTGAATAACAATATCTCTGTACTCTCTTTACTTGCCAGTTTTAGACTTCGCAAGCACCAACCCCAAATTTGCGGCCACGTCGGTAGCTCTACCCCCGGGAAAAAACTGTGTATGATCGCTGCTGATTCTTTAGTCTAATACTGCGGGTGATGGAGTCCCCGATGACTAAAGTTTTCAGTTTTTCCGGGCCACCGGTAGAAAATGCCTGTCGATCATTCCCCTCCGAAGACGGCTCGGGTCTTGACTCCGACTCCAGTGGGGAAAACCTGTTGAAAATCTCAGTCGGCTCTAGCAGCGACCCAGGTTTATCTGGTCGATGGCATTTCCTCCCAGTGACCAAAAGAATGTTCTTGCCCGGCTGCGGAAGCTGTGCCGGGGGGCTAACAACACGATTGTTTCTTCCTGGCGGCACAGACGCCGTTTTTTCCAGTTTTACACTAACATTATCCTTGCCTGACATTTGTGTCTGAAGCCGAGCCTCTAACTCTGCTATCTTAACTGAAGACGACAGTTCTCCTCCGTGAAGTTGCTACAACAATTACAGTGGAAAGGCATAATAATGGTACTTAGCTTCGGGTAGGTAACTGCAAGCCGTGTACAGCACGTCAACAGTTCCACAATGCAGCAGAACAATTCATTGATGAAGGGCATTTTTCTAGCTTTGCACAACTTCAGCCCTGCCTCTAAGAGCCTGTTTCGAACCCTCCTCGCAGTGCACTTCACCCCAGCCGCTGTTTGCCATTCTTTTTGTAGGTTACTTGATGTCATCCAACAGTTGTTGAGTGACATTCGGATGAGTTGACGTTCATCTCGATCAATGAACTGTCATTTTCACCCTCTGCCAGTCTGTAGGTTTGTTGTCCACAATGTCTGTTGTTGACCTGAATTTTCAGGATTGAAGAAACCTGACGTTCACTGTAACTCTCTGCCAGTTAAGCCAGAATTAAACCCTTCTTTTCCTCACTCAAAGCTTTTCTTTTCAACTCTTTTTCTTATTCAAATTACCCTTGAGGTACCACTTGCACAGGTTTTGCCATCCAGCTGGTCCTATTGCAAGAGGATAGTGCTGACCACAGCAGAGTTTTTTACTTTTCCTCGTTAAATTAAATTTGGTTCAGGTAATCACCTAGTCAGTACCTCATTAAGTAAAATGAATTGTGCCTGTGTTGTATTTTAACAGACAACGGAATGAGATGGCTGCCATACATGTAGAGATGCTGTTATAAGAAAAATAAGGAGTAGTCTCTTAATTTTTTAAGAGCTGTATATGCCCAAAACATCAAGGCCAAAATGTCATTATTCTTTCCCACACTTTCCTCTTGACATAACTTTGGTACATTATTTGTACCAAATTGGATATTTGTTATTTGTATCTTATATGTCCACACTGCAGATTCTTTGGGTATATTTTTCCCTCTTTTTGAAGATAACTAATGTTTTTTACCTTGCAATTCAACCTCTGTATTTGGCTGGTGAAGTTTCCTGCAAATTGTAGTAGCTGACATCTATTCCTAACTCCTGGAGAGTGTTTCTGATCTGTTGGACAGTTCTTTGTTATTCTTTTCTTCTTTACAGTGAGCATTCTTTGGTCATTTACTGTAGAGGTTTTCCTTGATCTAGCAGCTAATTTGCAATTGCTGAGCTAACCAGTTCTTTCTTCTTTGTAAGAAGGTATTTCACCCTGACAGACCCTTAGTTGGCATGTATCATGTTTCTGTGTTTTCTAGGTCAGATTTTTTCCACACATTATTCACCACAATGAGTGCAAGAATGGACTTTGTGCACTATACCATATACTCTGTAATGTCAAAATGTGTATTGAAGGAGTGGTGAGTGTAGTCACACAATTTTGCTATCAGCATGAAAATATTCAGACCTTTTGAAAAATATATGTTTGTTGTGTTACAGATGAAGTTTCGAACCTAATAATTACATATACTGTACAATAAACTCAAGAGGAATTAGAAATAAATGAATGAATAAATAAATGTATCAATAAATATATTCATACATAAAATATAAGAATAAATGTATTAATCCATATGATTTCCCCATTTAATTAATTCCTTGATCATCCATTTCTTTCTTTCTTTTTATATTAATTTACACAATCAGTTATTTCTGTATTCAGTTTTTTTTTAAATTTAATTATCTCTGTATTAGTTTATTTCTGTATTTCCTTGTGTTAATGAGGGGGCGGGACTAACAGTCAGTTACAGCAGTGGTCCCCAACCAGGGGTACTAGGACCCCTGGGGGTACTTGTCCTCTCCACAGGGGGTACTTGAAAACACTCATGACACCATAGGCTTACTAGTGAAATTAACATGAGGGGGTACATCAGGGGTACTCCAAGCAGAGCAAAATTCGGTCGGTGGTACAGTAAGTTGAAAAGGTTGGGAACCACTGAGTTACAGCAATCAAGCCCAGAGCAACAGACTGTGAAGATGATGAGTGCGGTGTAAAATCTTTGGCGCATTCTTTATTACCAATCATTATTCCTAGTTAAAGCACATGCATCGTTCGTGCATAGGTGACACAAATGAAGTACAAAAAAACGGACATAGCCCAACAATTTTTTGCGGCGCATCTGTCCCAAGTGTAATTGCATTGAAATGGGTTAATTTCCGTGCTAGTACACAGGACCAGTAATTTAAGTGATTGTATTTTCCCAAAACTCCTCTCGGTTTGGACCAATGCACTTATGTTAAAATCAACTCGTATACCCCTCACAACCCCTGTGAGAGACCCGCAAAGACACAACGTTTTTGGAGCCTCCAAAAACCCCTCTCGGTTTTTCTATAGGCTAACTAGCATACATTTGCATTTGTCAAAGTATTATCCACTCTCAAATAGCAACCATCCATCACACAACCTTGGGGATGGTCTTATTCTAAAGGGGAGACCTAAATATATACAATAATATGAGATAATGGAAATAAATTAGTACTCTCAAACGATTGAACTAATTAATTGTGATAAATCACAATTTTAGAATGTGTTAAAATCTTGCCCTCAAAACAGTATTCTGTATAAAAAGCAGTGCATTATGTTAGACATACTTTGTTTTATTGCAAACAATGGACAGTACTTGACTTGGAATTAAATAAATGTAAGACGTCAATGCCCTTAATTTAGTTTATACATACAATGGCAGTCCATAACTTACCACAATAACTGGCTGAATCTAAATGCAGCCCATGTCAGAATCTTGCCATCTCATATTGTTTTCTTGATTAACGCACCAAGGACAATATCTGCTATGTTAGGCTTCTGTATAAAATCAATTTCAGCCCCTCTTATCTCGACAGCTACATGGTGTGCAGGCATTTACAATGGGGAGAAAAACTATTTGATACACTGCTGATTTTGCAGGTTTTCCTACTTACAAAGCACGCAGAGGTATTTTTTATGATAGGCACACTTCAACTGTGAGAGACGGAATCTAAAACAAAAATCCAGAAAAATACCTTAAATTATTTATTTTTAAATAAATAATTAGCATTTTATTGCAGAACATAAGTACTTGGTACAGAAACCTTTGTTTGCAATTACAAAGATCATACGATTCCTGTAGTTCTTGACCAGGTTTGGACACACTGCAGCAGGGATTTTGGCCCATTCCTCCGTGAATGAATGTAAATAGTGGATTTCCTGAAGAATGTTAGCCATAACCAATGAGAATATGCTTCGTTGGAAATATAAGCACTTAGCTCAGATTAGCAAAAACATTAAATAATGACAACTTACCATGTGACAAGCAGTGTTAAAAGGTGGATTCATGCAACAGAGCTAGGGGAGCCATGGCTAGCCTTTTCGCTTGATGGGTTTTTGTATTGAGACTGGGGTGCGGGACGCAAGGAGGGACATTCCCATTTCCTCACATCTATTGTACAAACACATGTCGCATACTAATGGTTTCACGACATGAATGCAGACTCTCCAATGGTATATTGAAAAAAATGACTGTGAAGTGCTCAGGTCAAGTCAACCACCAATAAAGTTACTGGTAAACATTAAAGCGTTAAAGCGTTAACTTTTACAGCCCTAGTTTGAATAAAACAAAGTAGGTTTGCATATTATATTGTGGGGGTCAGGGTTAATGGATCCCAGGGTATTCACTATTTTCAAGGGGGGTTACATTGACCTGTCTGTAATATTTGGGGGGGTCATGACCCCCCCTCCCCCTAATTCTACATCCCTGTTTAAATATCTGGAAATATCATTGGTTTCTTCTCAACAGTCCAGCATTTCCTCTTTTTTCTTTCGTGTGGTTGTCTGGAAGATTCCTAACCCTTCAATGGCTACCCAGTGTATGGACATTGTTGAACTAGTGTAATTGTTTTTTATTTGAGTTTGGTTTTAGATAACAAGGCACTGAGATTTTATTAATCATAAAATAATTTACTTTTCACTGAAATATTGTTGGTTAGAAGACCACATTAAATAAAAAAGAAAGTTTTGACATGATTTCAGCATTTACATAAACAAAATCAGCATTTTTAATAACAGTGTTTAGACTTGATTTCCACTGTATGTGAAATTTGGGACTGATAATTGACCAAAATAATATAAAATTCACATCTCAGACATAACCCCAAATGTGAGTGTACAGTTGGAGTCTGTATTATGCCAGAAGCCAATCTCACATTGTTATGTACAACCAGTTTTGGTAAAGACGTAACGTGATTAATAGTACCATTGCATCAGTGGCCTACTAATACAGTGAAAGATGTTGGGAGTCATTAGGCCTTATAACCATGTTAGAGAGATAATTAAACCATACCACAGTAAATAAGAACTCTCCAAGTAATCCATTTAATATAATCTCGACATGCATGTTAATTGAAATTTTGTTCTATAGCAGGTGAACAGTACATTATTTCAACACAATTTTCTGATAGCTAATTATAGGCAATATCCTTTAATGATGTCCTATTATAATATGTACCTGCTAATATTTTCACATTTTAATCATCCACAAACCATTGAAAATAGATTTTGTAATATGGGGTGTGAGAGCCATTTTGATAGGGTTTACTAAGTCGTCTAGTTATCTATTTGGGCTGTCACTTCTTACCACTAGAGAGCAGTCTCACTTAGGTTATGGGTCAGGTGTATAAGGTCACAGGTAAACAGGTGGTAGACATGCGTTCACAGGGGTTTTACTTCTGTTCACTGAAGAACTCATCACCATGGAAATTTAACAAACTTAAAGATTAATATTGTTGTTTAGAATTCAGGGACCATTTAGGGTTGGATTGCTACCAGGAAGCCATGGATGCTCACATTACTTTTCAAGGATATACATTTAGTTCTGAATCGAGTAGATTAAATGGCAAGACAAAAACATTTTACAACAGTGAAACAACAATGAAAATGAATATATCCTAATTTTGTGTAATTCATCAGGAATTACAGTGAACATTATTATATTAATTGTAATAACACATTGTTGAATGCTTACAAATGTTTTTACAATTCCACCATTTCCTTTTGTATATCTTTTAACATTGTACCAAACCTCAGTCGCATAGGAAATGGTATCATGCATTTAATAGTTGATGTGGAAAGATGTGTGAAAATGTCTGCTGAAAATAGTAAGCTAAGTAATGCTTTTCATGATATGGTACAACCTAATGTTATTCCACAGATTATTATGAGGAGCCAACTTTTTTCTAAATCAGATACTTAGAAAATATGAAGCAAAACCAGCAATATCAATCTATGTGCTCACTACCACAATATCCTGACCTCCAACATGTGAAAACAGATCTATTGCCTATAGCCAACTCTTATTCAGGCTTGTCGTTTCCTGCGGCATGCTAAATCAGATTCGACAATTTCACAGATCGCAAAGCAGCTGCTCCTCTTTATTAACCACATGTTACCTTCATCATCCCGTTATTTCTTTGTTCTCTTTCATAGCTGTGACTGTGGGGTTTTGTTAACATTTAGTTATGAGCACTGATGGGGGGAGGGTAGATTAATAGCTGATGCTAGGTGAATGAATGAACTAAATTAATTATTCAAGATTTTCCTCAATATCATAGAGCATACTGTAATAAGATGACACTCATGAAATATAAAAACATTTGTACAAGTCTTACAAGTGAAATAACAACAAAACAGTATTGAGGTCACGCATTACATTAAAATAATGAACTTTAATAATCACTATCATTATTCAACATATTCATTATATACTTCAAAGCCACTTGGATGTTTTGAGATTTTATAATTGAGATTCTGACAAGATATAGTAAATCATAAATCACAAATGCTAACCATTGATGAAATCACTAATTACTTTAACAACACATCAAACATTATGGCAAAACATATCAAATGTTTCAAATGTTTAGTGGTTTTCAACTACTGGGGAGGGGTTGGTTGGGAAACAATATTGTGAGAGGGGACCCAAGTGAAAATGTTTGGGAACCGCCAGCGAACTTGATCAGGGTATTTACTGGAGAATTTAGCTGAACAGTTTTCTTAGATGTAAAGCCTCTGCTGCCATCTCCTCTTCTGTTCTCCACTTCGAGTTGATGTCCTCATTATCACGGTCATGCTTCTGGAGCTGCACATAGAAAACATATTGTTTACCTTACTGTCAGTCTACTAAACAGATGCTACTAGTTCTTAACAAAATACATTTGTATACCTGCTCGCACTCACACAGTCTGTGTAAGGAAACTGTTTACCTTACTAACGGGAGAGAGAAGCTGACCAAATTTGTTTTTGATAATGAATATGTACCCGTGTTAAAAAATATAGCAAAATAAACAAAGCTGTTGACCTGGGGATAGCAAAAACATTCTCTCTACCACCTGACTGTTCCACCAGATTATAGATAATAAAACATATGCTCAGGGGAATTGGGGAACTTGAAATTCTATGAAAAACACAAAACAAAAACAATGACAACCTCATCTCCTATTTAATGTTTGTCAGTCACAAGGAGAGTTGACATTTGAAATAGAAAAGGCTCATCCTTTCAACAACACAAACAACAGGGAGCCATTATGGTTCATTATGGAGAGTAGAAATAGAGGGTAAAAATGACTGTGACACATTTTGACAACTGCGCATGTTCTTGCTCTTTTTGTACCATTCATAGCTCAATATATTGTAGAAACAATGTACTTCATTACACTGTCTTACAGGCTGCTTACGCACTCCAAACTATAGATTCTCCAAACCATACAATTCCCAACAGCAGGGTGTGATTTTTTTAAGGAGACAGGCAAAGGTCTCCATGTAAACCGTAACATGTGTATTTCGTTTTCTTAAATGAATTGTAGCAGCATTTGTATTTATATGTACATTTTAGTGAAGATTACTTGGTCAGAATGCAAGGACGAAATCATTTCAGGTCAAAGAGAAAGTAACAATGGCCTAATACAAGCAACACAAGCAAAATACCTGGATTTTGTGACCCTAAAACAAATGGTACTGACATGACATAGGACACTTTTCAAGAATATCTGCTTAAATGCTGGTTACCTAGCTATGAGAATGCTATTGAAAAAAAACAATATTATCTGGGTAACAATTGTGGGATGACGCAACATATTTGAAATGTTAGCTGGCTAGTAAGCTTGCTAACAATTGTAGAATAACCTTTGTCAGTCACAAAAGCTAGCTATATTAATGTTGCCTGGAGAGAGCTAATCAACATGAGCTGACCTAAATCAGTTCCTTTCTGCTATGTCAGTCTAAAGTTATTGTTGTTTTTTGTGTGGTGCACTTACTGAACTGTGATTTTGGTAAGTTAACAATATATTTTTTGTTGGTTTAATTAACTACATTCAATGAAATGTATTTTTAGCTAATTCCCTCAACAGGCCATTGGCAGAATATATTGAAATATAATGTCATAGTTTTGTCAGGCTAAATACTAATCAGCCTATAGGAATCTGAAGGATTAGGTCACAATTTCACTGTAGGTAGAGATGTTTTGGATTTTTTAACAGAAACATGGTAGAAGGTGCAATATTGCCAATTCAACTCATGATATTTGTTGTTGGGTTAGTTTGTTGTTGGTCACTGTCCATCTACTATTCAAGGTTCTGCACACATGGCTTTACTACCCTCCTATTGGAGATCATTTAATTAAATTATTCAAATCTTTTTGACGCTGTGTAATAATAGTGTTGGAAAAAGCAGCAGTTAACCAAACTTTGGTTCACTTGCTGACACATACAAGCCTGTGTCTTAGATAATTTTAATATAATCAATTTAGTCTTGCTTATTGACAACATTTGGCATCAGTGGTCAGTTTAAATGTAATATATCTATGTAAATGCTAGGTATGAACAAAGCCCAGAAGTGACACACCTTTACCACCCTAGGCCATCTAATACACAAAGATATATTTACTGTTCAAAACATTTGCATGGCACCTTTTACTGCTAAGGATACACATTGGGATCCATCAAATGGGATAATTGTTTCAGATTAATTTAAATTAAAAAAGCCCTCATGGCTAGTAAAGTGTTCAGTCCACTAAATTCATAAACTAAGTGAGAAATGTTTCACTGATTGGTGATATTGCTTTGTATGTGCTTAATAGTTTTTAATTTTCCTCTCTCCATCTGGAAGCTAAAACATCAGGGGGTCATTTAATAATACATCCTCCACTACCAACATTGACAAGTGCTATTCTGTTTTGTCGCATATTACTTTAGATGCAAAACAGAATATAACCAGGACTTGAAAGCTTGTCAGATGTGGTCCTGTATGATACAGGGGATGACCAGTTGTAACACTCCCTAGGATCCTTGGGAGCAATTGTGAGCCCTCTGCTAAGATAGTCCACTGCTCAAACCCAAGCAAAGCTTTATCTCAGAACATCACAGTATATTAGGCTCTAGTCAATTTTACCCACAGCAAATGTTTACAGCAAATAGAGGATGACATACTATTGAGAGTTGAAGGAAGGGTTTGGTGGTGGGGGGTTGCACAGTACTTTCATGTTGTAAACTGAAATGGCTTTGTATGCTAACATGAACTCAAGATATTACAATGATTTTCAAGAGTAAAAAAAACTAAGTACATTCACTTAGGAGAAAATAGAGATGTCTTTCATATTTGAAGCGTTTCATTTTCTAGTTGAAAATGTATCCACAATAAGTTAAATCCTATTAAGTTTCATAAAGGAAAATTCAATTCAAGATTTAAGTCACATAATTCCCCACCAATGGATTGAGCTGAGATGGATATTGGGTCTTTGGTAACAAAATACCATACTGAGGTAACTTACTAAGTATCTCTGTTGATCTGAAACTGCTGGCTCATTTGACTCCCCAAAAGCACATGGTTTTAAATGTAAGCCCAAAATAATGGCAGAACAAGGACGAAAGTGCAAATCTCCAATGTTAAGTGCAGATAAGCAAAGTTCATATACTTCCAAATTATAATATTGTATGGCCTTTTCATAGCTCTGTGACAAAATCTGTGTGAGCATGAGTGGGCCTTGCCCGCAGATATACACATACTTGCACGTAACACTAACTCATGCAGTAGAGGGCAGTGTCATATTTATGAAGCCAATATTTATGAATACACAAAATGAAAGAAATAAAAATACACTATCCCTAAAGTAAAGTATGATGGTGATGCTTCTTATCAGCAGGGACTGGGCATTTTATTCAAATTAAAGGAAGAATAGATGGATCAAAATATAGGGCAATACAGCAAGATATCCTGCTTTGGTCCCCTAAAACCTGGTAGGAAATATCAGCATGATAATGATCCCAAGCACAATGCCAAAGTAACACTGGAGTGTCTCAAGAACAAAAAGGTGCATAACCTTTTGTTACTCAGTCTTGACCTTAATCTCAATGAGAATAGGAGGATATAAAAAGTGGATATAAAAAGTCTGCACACCCCTGTGAAAATGCCAGGTGTTTGTGGTGTTAAAAAAATTGACAAAGATGAATCATGTCAAACCATTTTCCACCTTCAATGTGACCTATAACGTGAACAATTCAATTTGAGGGGGAAAGATGAAAAAAAAAAAAACACAATAACCTGGTTGCATAAGTGTGCACCTTTTGCACAATACTTTGTTGATGCACCTTTTGATTTTATTACAGCACTCAATGTTTTTGGTTTGGAGTCTATTAGCATGGCACATCTTGACATGGCAATATTTGCCCACTCTTCTTTACAGAAGCGCTCCAAATCTGTCAGATTACGAGGACATCTCCAGGGCACAGCCCTCTTCAGATAAGTCCACATATGTTCAATTGGATTCAGGTCTGGGCTCTGGCTGGGCCATTCCAAAACATTAATCTTCTTCTGGTGACGCCATGCTTTTGTGGATTTGGATGTGTGCTTTGGGTCGTTGCCATGCTGAAAGGTGAACTTCTTCTTCATCTTCAACTTTCTAACGGATGCCTAAAAGTTTTGTGTAAACATTTCTAGGTATTTGGATTTGTTCATAATTCCCTCCACCCGGACTAATGCCCCGGTCACAGCGAAAGACAAACAGCCCCAAAGCATGATGTTACCACCACCATGCTTCACTGTGGGTATGATGTTCTTTGGGTGATGTGCATTGTTGTTCTTGCGCCAAACATACCTTTTTGGAATTATGGCCAAAAAGTTCAACCTTGGTTTTATCAAACAATAACAAATTTTCCCACGTGATTTTGAGAGACTTATTGTTTGTTTTTGTAAACTTCAGCTGGGCTTGGATCTTTTCTTTGCAAGAAAAGGCTTACATTTTCTTACAAACCCAACCCCATAGCCCATTCATATGAAGAATACAGGAGATCGTTGTCACATGTAGCACACTACCAGTACTTGCCAGAAATTCCTGCAGCTCCTTAAATATTGCTGTAGGCCTTTTGGAAGCCTCCCTGACAATTTTTTCCCCCTCATCTTGTCAACACTTTAGGAGGGAAGTCCAGTTCTTGATAATGTCTCTGTTATGACATATTTTCTCCATTTGATGATGACTGTCTTAACTATGTTCTATGATGTTTCTAATGTTTTGTAAATTATTTATTTACAATTATGTTCCCTTTACCTGACTGATATCTTTCAACAATGAGATCCTTCTGATGCTTTGGAAGCTCTCTGAGGACCATGGCTTTAGCTCTGAGATGCAACTAAATAAACGTCAGGAAAATCCAACTAGAATAGCTGAACATTACTTGTGATTAATCAGTCACTTTAAATGATGGCAGGTGTGTAATGACTTCTATTTAACACAGGTTTGAATGTGACCGCTTAATTCTGAACACAGCCACATCCCCAGTTATAAGAGGGTGTGCACACTTATGCAACCAGGTTATTGTAAGGTTTTGAATTGAATTGTTCATATTATATGTCCCATTAAAAGTTTCACAAAACCTGGCATTTTAACAGCATTGTGTAGCCTTTTATAACCACTGTAAAGAAAGAAAAAAACTATTTGAAGGAGAAAGGACCTTTGGGAACGAGAATAAAAACATATGTCCATAGAATGAGGAAGATGTGGACTGCAAATAGATCTAACAAACTTAGGATATGGAATAGGCCTCAACATACCAGCACTCACATTGAAAGTGGAGTAGAATTCAAGGAAATAACTTGAAGCACCCATATATTTAGTCAAGGAGCATGTTGATTGGTCAGTGAGGTGTCGAGTCTGGATACAACTACAAATACAAAAGCCTAGTCTTTTGCTGCCAGCTACAACTTCTGTCATTTGGGATATTTTTCTGACACACTCAAACCCATTGTGGCCAGCCCTAAGATCCACCATTGCTTTAGGGTTATTAAAATAGAGCGAGTGTGTGTGTGTTTTTGTTTGTGTCTCTCCCTGAGGGCATGTTAATACAGCCACATTTCTCAGTAGTGAGCCATACAATTTTGAAACAGAAACCATGCTAAAACTACTTTTTCAAACGAGCCTATGAATTCTAATGCAGAAAAAAGTGACTTGCAATACTCGCCACAACCCTCATGTGAGACAATGTACAGTACAGTAGCTAGCTAGTTGTCTCATGTTGTATCAGACCGAACACAGCATTTGACTGTTCACTTGGGCAAGAGCAGCTCATTTTACTTCCATGACACCTTTTAACGTATCAATGTATGCCCTTATTAAAGATATACATGTAGGGCCATGAATCAATGGGTTTTGTTGGAGCTTCTTGACATTTAACACCACACTCTACTGAAAGGAGACAGACCTCCGCTATCTGCATTCATGGCTCTTCACTATGGGATCCTGACATACAATGCATGAAATGGAACAATGTCACAGTAGAAGTCATCTAACAATTACAAGTGAAGAATACAATTTCAAAGGTCCAGCCATTGTTCTTTGCAAGACGGCGTTCTCATTATTTACAAAAAAAAATACGTTTATGCTAATCACTCTGGGTGCATAAAGACTTCTGCATGAATAAAGATTCATACAGATGCTGCAAATATAGACCCTCTTGCACTTTTGTAGTGCAAGGGTGCAGTTCATCCATTTTAATGTTTGGCCTTATTTTCACTCAGAGTTGATCCCTGAATACATTTTATATTAGGGGGTCCTTGCCCCGAAGGTGCTCAGGGAGCCCTATTATTTTTATCAGGATTATTATTATTTGTATTCCTTTTTTGGATGCATATTCCCATGAGATGGGATGCGCTATAGACATGTCACTTTGCCCTTAGGTGTACACTGTCTGCCGAATTAATCTATTAGACTATGGGTCCGATTGAACAGTAGGTGGTGCTATAATAAGCGGGTTGCTCCAAAAGCAACACTGGCATTTCCACCCCATATGGTTCCTCTTCACCTATGGAACAAATTTGCCTAAAAAATTCAACCATGGTGGATTTTCCACTATTTTGAATTTTGTCTAATACACTTAAAAGTTATCTTCAACTTGAGCTCAGCACCGATATTCACGCTGTTCGGTGTATATATAATCTTGGGACAAGTATTTAAAGAAATTATAAAGATTGTTGAAATCTAAAATTAGAGAAGTACATTTCCTGAAGAAAATGTGGTGTGCTTGCTAGCTGTTGAAAAAAGTATCTGTGGTTCAAAAGGTTTGGATTTTTTAAGTTTCAAGAAATACTGTAAATGAGGGTAATTAGTATAGAGTAGCATACATGACGTAATTAAAGTTCATAAAAGTGTTACCAATGACAGGTCTCGTGTCAGTAGCTTGAATGGTTTTACATATGCAGCTTAATAGTAAATGTATGCTCATTACAATAACTAACATATGTAAAATCAATAAACATTAAAACACATGAACTGGGGCAAGCTTAAACGTGGGAACCAAAGTTGTTTTCATGTCTGTAGCTCGAACAGTTCAAAAGATACAGCCTAATAGTTAATTACTGCTAATTATGCTAATGAGCAAATGCAAAATGCATAAAAGTTTAATAATTTGAGATGGGGGTAGCTAAACTGGTGACACAAAGTTGGTTTCATGTCTGCAGCACAAACAGTTCAATAGATACAGCCTAGCAGTTAACACAAACTATGCTCATTTTTGAGGGTACATGTGGGTTTTTCTTTGTATCCCGAACAATTCTTCTTGCAGATTTGGCAGATTTGATTGAAGAGTACTGACTGGCATTTGCAAGGCTTTGGATGTCTTTTTATATCCTTTTCCATGTTTATAAAGTTCCATTACCATGTTACATATGCTCCCCATGGCTCAGTATCTAGCCTGCTCAGTGCATCCACGTGAGAGCTGACAAACTCATTGACTATTTACAAACAGACACTAACTGCATATTAAAAAGGGTGGGAAATTCACCATTAATTGCCAATTTCACCAGTTTGTGTCACTTTGTGTGTCAGAAACAAGGCCAAACAATCAAGGGTATGTAAAGTTTTGATCTGGGACATTTCTGTTATCATTATGATTTAACAATGAGCCAAACAACTCTGATAATAAATGACTTTATATGATCATTATCCATAAATAAAAGACAGTTTTCTTGCATGATCAGTCAAAATGTCACAATTTCTGCCAGGGAATGCACATTTATGAGCACAACTGTCCAGTGGGGCAAAAAAGTAGTCAGCCACCAATTGTGCAAGATCTCCCACTTAAAAAGATGAGGCCTGTAAGTTTCATCATAGGCACACTTCAACTATGAGAGAGAAAATTAGAAGAAAAAAAACAGAAAATCACATTGTAGGATTTTTTATGAATTTATTGGTAAATTATGGTGGAAAATAAGTATTTATAAGTATACCGTTTGTTGGCAATGACAAAGGTCAAACGTTTTATGTAAGTCTTCACAAGGTTTTCACACGCTGTTGCTGGTATTTTGGCCCATTCCTCCATGCAGATCTCCTCTTGAGCAGTGATGTTTTGGGGCTGTCGCTGGGCAACATGGACTTTCAACTCCCCCCAAAGATTTTCTATGGGGTTAAGATCTGACTGGCTAGGCCACTCCAGGACCTTGAAATGCTTCTTACGAAGCCACTCCTTCGTTGCTTGGGCGGTTGGGATCATTGTCATGCTGAAAAACCCAGACACGTTTCATCTTCAGTGCCCTTGCTAGTGAAGGAGGTTTTCACTCACAATCTCACGATACATGGCCCCATTCATTCTTTCCTTTACACGGATCAGTCGTCTTGGTCCCTTTGCAATAAAACAGCCCCAAAGCATGATGTTTCCACCCCTATGCTTCACAGTAGGTATGGTGTTCTTTGGATGCAACTCAGCATTCTTTCTCCTCCAAACACAACGAGTTGAGTGTTTACCAAAAAGTTGTATTTTGGTTTCATCTGACCATATGACATTCTCCCAATCCTTTTCTGGATCATCCAAATGCTCTCTAGCAAACCTCACTGGCTTAAGCAGGGGGACATGTCTGGTGCTGCAGGATTTGATTCCCTGGCGGCGTAGTGTGTTACTGATGGTAGCATTTGTTACTTTGGTCCCAGCTCTCTGCAGGTCATTCACTAGGTCCCCCCGTGTGTTTCTGGGATTTTTGTTTACCGATCATTTTGACCCCACAGGGTGAGATCTTGCGTGGAGCCCCAGATCGAGGGAGATTATCAGTGGTCTTGTATGTCTTCCATTTTGTTATATTTGCTCCCACAGGTGATTTCTTCACACCAAGCTGCTTACCTATTGCAGAGTCAGTCTTCCCAGCCTGGTGCAGGTCTACAATTTTGTTTCTTGTGTCCTTTGACAGCTCTTTGGTCTTGGCCATAGTGGAGTTTGGAGTGTGACTGTTTGAGGTTGTGGACAGGTGTCTTTTATACTGATAACAAGTTCAAACAGTTGCCAATAATACAGGTAACAAGTGGAGGACAGAGGAGCCTCTTAAAGAAGAAGTTACAGGTCTGTGAGAGCCAGAAATCTTGCTTGTTTGTAGGTGAGCAAATACTTATTTTACCAAGGAATTGACCAATAAATTCATTAAAAATCCTACAATGTGATTCTCTGGAATTTTTTTCTCATTTTGTCTGTCATAGTTGAAGTTTACCTGTGATGAAAATTACAGGCCTCTCATCTTTTTAAGTGGGAGAACTTGCACAATTGGTGGCTGACTAAATACTTTTTTGCCCCACTGTATGTGCCACCATTCACTTTCAGACTTGAAGTGTCATGGCTAACTGTGCCATGACAGTAATTCTACTTATAGATTATGCACATAATCAACAAAATATTACACATCCAGCCTAATACCAGTATTTTCAAAAGTTCTCTATCCTGCATTCAGAACTAAGATACATCGGGTATTACTGTATGCCGCGTTTATTGATATTATGGTAAACAATCTCTAGCATACAGCATAGGCTGTAATGTTCATATCCCGTGATTTGCCCCTCTGTTATAAAGAGATTGATTGTTTGTTGCAAACTTCACAATAGCTCTCAATTGCTTCCCTATTCTACCGCCTGGGTGAAGTTCTGGGGCATGCTCCCCTCCCGCTTACAATACTATGGCCGTCCTTTTACATATGCCTATCATTTATCTTATACTCTATTGTCCTGGGTGCTTTCTGCGGCAATTCAATGTAACTTGAACATATTCTGATTTCATTTTCATATTATATTACACAACTAGCATACGGGAGCTATAGTGCTCTCCAGAATTATTGGCCTTGGTGAGCAAAAAGGCAAATTGTTATTGATCAACTTGATCTTCCACTAAAGAAAAAAAATCTCTTTTGGACTTTATTTTAGTATAAGGTCTGATTTACTACAGCATTCGGGTATTAAACTATCCAGTATATCGATATTAATGCATTAGATTACGCTAAAGCATTTATGTGATGACCTAACCTCTTTCCCTCTTGGGTGCACAGCCAACATTGGACTTAACCTCAAATTTCCACACATCGCTAGGCTACAGGATGACAACAAGCTCTAGTGCATTGATGCATAACATTAAAGGCCGATGGCATGGCCTTTTAAAATCTGTTTACATTTTTTCAATGCTTATTTTCCCCTGTTTCTTTTAATACTTGAAAAAATAACAACAAAATGTTTTTTCCATGTTCATAACAACACTTACTCCCACACACAGACACAACAAAATGCTTGACCTCAAATGTGGCCCACTGCTGGGTTGTGTTTAAATTACATTTATGCACACTCTTTCTAATGGTGTTGTAGAATGCCAGAAAATCTAAATGTCAGCTGGTGGAGCCAATGAAAAGCAAAAGACTTAGTGAAATGACTTATAATTATTCAAATGTAGTTGTTTGTAGAAGTTACATGCAATATTTAGATTACATTACTATCTCAATGATATAAAAATCAAATGTTGGTGACAACATTATCCATATCTAGCAATTGCTGTAAAGTCACTTTTAGCAGATAGTGTACCCTGGATTGCTGGTTTATGTTAGAAGCATATAATCTTGCTATTTAATTCAATAGGAACATGGCTAGGTAGCTAGCTAACTATGTTGTTGATGATGTTACTTTCAAGGCAAGATCCAACATGAAAAGAATTATTCATCGGTGGTATCAGGGACAAGTTAGACTACTGACTGTGTAATGTTCAAAGTAATTGCTTTACTGTAGTTTCTAGACCTATTGTATTCAGATTGATCTAAAACAAAAAACTGCCTCACTACTGTAAAATGAGGTCAACAGGCCAGTGGACAACTGAGAACAGCAGAGGCCAGGGGCACAAAGTCTGCAAGTGCATGCTGGGCTTTTGTAGCCTGGCAGGTGGAGCTCCTGGATAGTTTTGTAACTTCATGGATGTAAACAGGTGTGATTGTATCTGTCATTAGCTGATTTACATGCATGATACCCTTACATTGTAAGCCTCAGGGAATTTCATAAAGGTATAAAGGCTATAGAAACCTAACAATTTTGATTGCACTCCCTCTTTGTATGAAGCGAGTTTGAGGCTACTGGTATGAGTCATTGTGGCAGCATCTTGGTGTTTGATAATAGTAATCTCACTGTTCTTACAGAAAATCAGGTACATATGTGAATAACACAAAAATACAATCAGATGTGTGCCTGCTTCTTTCAAACTACCCAACATAGTTTCAATTAATATGCAAAATGGAAATTAATATGATGAAAACTAAAATGTTTATATAAGCCGTTTACACCACTGTACACACAAATTGTTTTCAAAGATCAGGATATATTCTTTCAAGCTTGACTGATTCTGCCTTCTATTTGACAGTTAGATATTCTGGCCAACAGTAGAAACTCGGAATACAGAGAGAAAAATGTCACATAACCACAACAGATTTCCCTAGCTTTTCTCCTCCTGTCTTTCCTTTGTGACTTGAGTCATCTTGATGTCATGTAAACACATTTTAGCAGCTGGTGCAGTAATTAACCAACAAAGAAAATATTCCCTAGATTTTTTTTAAATACCCTTTTTCTGTCAGACGCGGCTCTAGTCTCACACTGATTAAGCTCGAGAGGTTTTGTGAAACGGACCTGTCATACGTTTGAGAGAACACACACTTGATTGTATGCTTGTGCTCATCTGCTGAAACAAAGCCTGTTGTTTGGAGATGACAGATTTCACTTGTCGTCTCAGGTTCAGGGTGAAAACTATACTCAAAATACAGTATGTGTATAGTTAAATGTCAATCGGGCGAAAGGGCTCATCAGAAACCCATGAGGAGATAGTTGTGTGCGTTAGACTAGGGGACAACCAGACATAGCAAAGCTAATTTATCCCCTCTTGAGACGTTTGCGATGTTGTTGATTTTGTTAATCTCTACTTGCGAACAAGTTTGAAATGATTTATGATTCATAGAAACATGCATGGCACCATGTAATTGACAATTATCAAGGACAATATCTAGGAGACCTGTGGATGAGAGGATGATATTCACCAAAACCATTAATGGTGGACACAATTTTTGTTAACTCTGGTGTACAGTTATCACTGTAATGTTATCATAGTTAAACTTCTCTCCATGAGTCCTGTTACGCACCTATTATTGTTGCCCAAATTCAGTCATCAAAGTATGGATTATTAAATAGTTGTTGCCGTCATTTAGTGAGTGTTTGGACTAGAGAGGCAGAATAGCAAGCCTGCTGTGAAAATAGGCATTTTAATAATCTACTAGTAGTAGAGGATTCCCTAAATAGTTAACATTTGTGGACATGTATGACAACCTGCAAATTCTGTCACATCTCAGCCTTGACTGGTCCTTCTCCGTGTTTTCCCTTCCACCAGGCTTTTGGTTACCTTCAACTATTCACACCTGCCTCTCATCAGCTCATCAGCCTTGCAGTATTTATTCCCTGGTTCTTCAGCCACTCACTGACAGATTGTTCCATCAGTTACTATGATGTAGTTATTCTCGGACCTTTCCTCGTGTCCTTGTAGTTTTGTATAGTTATTTCCGTGTATGTTTCAAGGGTTCAATTCTGCCTTTCCCTGATCAGGGAAAAGTCTACCTACTTGCTCACTCTCAGCTACAGATGAGAAACCGAGGATTTCTGAATCATTGAGGCTTCTTTTGGAAAAAAAAAACAACGCTAGAAGATTTCCAAACACAGTGCACAGCAAGGACATCTGCTGGACAAAATATAATATGATGTTTGATTTGGACGTATTATTTTTAGCCCGTAGTGTATTCAATGGAAAAGTAAGAATGAATAAATAATGAAGACCATTGAAAAGGGTAAACTTAGTAAAACAGGAATATGTGGAAGGACTAAACTGCAACAGGTAGAATCAAACCCAGGACCATGTGAACAGCAGTCGGGAGTAATACAGTTGCACCACAGTATTAGATACATTACTTTTGTATTTGGTTATTTGTGCACTATGTGTTGTTGCTTCGGACGTCAACGATCACGTGATATTATACTAAAATATCTTTCTATTTAAGTCACATTTGCCCTCATGTTTTAGTCTCATTTATGTCCAATCACAGTAATTTCCTCAATTAACCTATAGTAGCCTAAACATATCACCATGTCAAACAAGGCTAAATGGACATATAATGTTTCGCTTACAGTGTTGATATTGCATACAATTAGGCCTATTAATGAAAATTGCAAGCATACTGTACACAGCTTTGGGTACATTATGGAAGCATGACATTTTTGTTGCAAAAAACAACTTTTTAGTTTTTGTTGCAAAAAACCCACTGAGAACATCTCTTTCCAAAATCCTCCTTTCCAACTATGGTAGTTATATAAGATTATTGTCACAAAGATAATATAATCTACTCTCATTTGTGACAACAGAAATAAAAAGTATTTTTTCTGTTTCTATTCATTCAGTTATCGTCTCAACAACTGCCACTGAAAAATTGGTATTTAACGAATATTTGTCACTATTTTTGTTGAGGAAATGAACACTGTCATACATACATATTCTCCATTGCTCTAATACACAATACTATTACCCTTTCCAAGAACCCAGCGAAGCAACACTTATCTTGTCTACTTCTCAAATTACCTACTCTTTTGGAGGACTCTCAAATAATAGTGAACCATTACTAAATTATTATTTTCAATGACTCTCAAATTACTGTTCTACGACTACTATCAAATAGAAAGCTCTATGACTCTCTTGACTAACTTACTTTTTCAAATCCATCTCACTAATTGCCATTTGCATGTGTTTCTCAAACTCCTACTGACAGCCCTCGAAGTGACCGGATTCCATTAACCTTTTACGCATTCAGTTTCAAAACAGCCATTCCGAAAACAACATCTGTTGGGCCCTTTTGGAACTTGAAGGTGACGTCCAAAGCTTTGAGTATCATTGGTCAGGTGGTGTTGTCCTTTGAAACAAGCTTCTGGTACACTGCATTGAAACAGTAGAGCATTGTAAACTAAATAGCTCTTCAGAGCCATTTGTCCTATCCCTACTCTCATCTCAAGCAAACACCCTGCCAGACTTCCTCCGTCATCTGGCCTGCCCCGGGCTCGCCCACATCATCGCTGGTTCTTCTTTCTCCATTCCCCCGCTCGTAAAAATGTATTTAGCTATAGGTAGGGTCGTCCAAAATAATTTCACAGAAATTCTATTTCATTCTTGTATCCCTAATTACAAATAACATACACTCCCTTACACTCCCTTAGCAAAGGAGGAAAAATAGAATTGTGTTTTTGAAGAAATGTGCTCCATTCACAACATTGAGTCAAAGACATTAAAATGGCTCTGCTTAAATGTTGTTCTGAAAAGATACGTTTTGACGTGCCTTTAATTTAGTTTAATTTAGACAGTCTGCAATTTATTTATTTTCTCAACTTCATCCACACTTCTCTCATTTATATTTTAGTAGAAGATTGCGACAGGATCCATACACCACTTTAGAAAACCCATCAATAAGCATTACCGGTCTTATTATAGCTTCTAAAGCAAATTTGTAGCGGGGTCGCAATAACAACAATTTTCCAGAGAAAGAGTAGTTTGTTTCTCAAAAACTGATACGGTTCACCACAAATGAAACTGACAGCCACAGATTTCGATGGGGTTTTATTGGGGCAATTTTGCTGCCATCTTCAGATAGCTAGTTACTTTTGCACTGAATACATTATTCTTCTGTATAAGCCCCTCCCAAGCAATGAATTTGATTGGGTTAACATGTTTTGAGACGTTTCTGCAAAAAAATATTTTGCACCCATTTGCAACAAAAATCCTATATGTATTCCCTAGGCATAGTGACAAGCCAGTCTTGGTTAAAGAAGCTCAAATGGCCAATGCATTGTAGTATCTATTTCATGCCATATTACGCTTACAGTCACCAAACAGAAACTCAAAACTGACTGACAATTTAATAAATTGATGTCTCTTTCGGGATTTCTGAATGTCACTGTATCTGAATGCCCCACTGTAGAAACTGATGTTGTGATTTTCACAACAGGAGAAAAGATATTCCGGGTTTAATATAGTGTTCCCCTGCTTAGACGTTGCGGAAGCATGCCAAGTCATGACTTCATAGGTATTTTATATAGCAGCTAACCAGTTACATGTGTGGACTGCACAGTTGATAATATGGCACAAAACCATAGTTAATCCTAGATTCTTATTTGGGTGGAATTCGAATTATTAGCATTGTACAAATTCATGAATGGAAACTGTGTATCCTGAGCAAGAAAAATGGCATTGCAAGCAGAAAACTCTGCCAAAACATTTCCAACCAAGACTGGTCGTGTTGTTTACCTCAAATGCGTTAATACTATATTCCTCTAAATATTGTTTTGATTGTCGCTATATAAATGACAATTTCAACTTAACTGATACTTCCTAAGTTTACTGGTCAGTTTTGTTCACAATGGTATCAGTCCATGCTTTGACATGATCCAATCTGGATCAACCACTTACTATTTGCTAGCCGCCTATGACATCATTGCTGAATAATAGAGGCTGCGTGTGGTGGCTACAGAAAATAGTTAGCATAAAAACAGATACCAAATTCTGCCAGGTGTTTCAGTATGTACACAATAAAAATGAATGCAGGTCTTACCATTTACTGAATTTAGCAGTGTTTTTTAGCAATGCAGCCTTTGTTGCTCGGGACACAGATTCTATTAATGAATTTGGAAAATGCTAAAAAGGCTAATTCCAGGCTGGAACAGAGGTGAATAATGGCTTGTCATGAAAAATGACTCCATGGGCCATCACGAACAACTCACACACAATGCAGATAAAGTTAGCTTTTGGCTGACAATTCATGAGACCGACTTTCATTATTGTAACAATAATTATCCAGCTTATCTAAAATAAATATAAAAAGCACCACTTCACTCAAATAATGCCACAGATTTGTACATTTTAAGTAATTGGATAACTACAAAAGTGCTGACTGCACTGAAAAGCACTCTCTCTCCTTCCAAAAAACGTATGTCCAGTAATGTTCAATTAATCAGATTTATTTTATAACTCCGGTTTTACATCTGCAGTTGTCACAAAGTGCTTTTATTGATACCAAGCCTGAATGTTCGTCAAGACTTTATTCACAGAAATAATGTGGTTTTGTCTCATTTTAGTCAACCAATGTTAAGTTTTATACTGGACCTAATTAGTAATCTTCTGATCAACTGCCACTGAGAAATAAGTGTTTACCAGACATTTTCATAACTGCTTATTTGGTAAGTGGCAGGTTCCTTAACATAAGGTTAAGAATGTTTTTAAAACCGTCTGTAAAAGTTTATTCAGAAATAAAAATATGATTATGAAAACATATGATTTTTTTACAGGATGAAAACCGCAGATACAATGTTTGATTGAGATTCATTTTAATGTTCATATATATTGGTTGCTAATTTGAATATATAATAATAATAATCAAGAGGGGTGTGGGAATATATAACTATATGATTAAATTAAAAACAGAATTTCAGACACTTCAATGCAAATGCATAAATACCTAAAATATCAGCAGGTTAAGAAGTGACAATCACTCTAAAATAAAAGCTGTCTTTATCATCAACAGAGAATAATAATGATCATATAACTCATGAGTGTCGATTGTCTTCAGTGAGTAACTTTACAGGAGTTAGCTTGCATAATCAAATAGTATATAAAAGTACAAAATGAATTAAAAAAATAGCAATCAGAATACAGCTTAATAGATTCTTGCTGTTTGACCTGTCTGCAAAGAACAGTGGTCTAATGGGAAAAGGCTGAGCCATTACTAGATGATATCCTTAACTGGCTGACAGAAAATTATTTCTGACCTTTTTCAAAGTGCTGACCTTATCTCTCTCTATCTTGTCATCTGACCTCTTTCTCTTCTGACATCTCTCTCTCTGCTCACTCCCTGTATTGTCTGTTTCCCTGTATCACAAACATCCTTCACTTGCTATAATAACCCTGTAATTTAATGTATGTTAGTGATGCGTTCCCTGAAAGCTGCCTGTCAGCATAACGGTTATTTACATTAAGTTTCTGCTCAGATGGACTGGATTACCTACATACAGTCAAGCTGCCCCCACACTGAACTTTCTCAAGATGACAAGAGAAAAAATTATATATTCTGTCAATTTGGCCTGTCATCATTACTCATGGTTTGCTGGTATTTCTTTGCAAAAATGAAATGCTACATAAATTAATTATGCAATTACTATTAATTACACAACAATTTATTTTATTTCTATTTAACTGTTAATCAATTATTCAATACTAAAAAAAATCATGCATTGTTTAAAGTACTTAAGGGCAGGAAATATGACAGTACCAGTAGTTATGTGTAAACAATAAACTCCAAAAGCATTATGACAGTGCTTTTATGTTCTGTATTACAGGAATTTGATGGAATTTACATTGATGTTGTACGAACCATTACAAAATGACAGCACCTTTCATAAATAGTCAACCATTTTAGAGTACTTAAAGTATTTTAAGAATTTGCTTTGCAACTTCTTCTGATTAAGCAAGTGTGTTTGGTTGCATTATTAGGGCACGCACAAGCAAGCTTCAAAATTCTAGTCCTTTGATTTGCATTTGAAATAGGTTTTTGGTGTCTGATAATATAAAGACCAATGAAGTGTCAAGGCAGGTCAAGCTGGCCATCATAAGGTAGATTACGTTTAATTGATCAGAGAGACAGGCAAAATATTTGTTGTGCCAAAATCTATTGTTTGGTCTATTAAGAAAAAGATAATTCTAGTAAGCTCAGCAATAGCAAATGACCGGGCAGAACATAATCATCACAAAAGGGGATCATTTGAGTTTACTGTATATTGAGGATTTAGAGATATCTATTATTTTAAAGCTAAAAGGTTAAAACAAATATAAAACTGCAGATCATTTCAAAGAACGAACGCTATTGAAATACACAACATGGGGTACCAGGTCACTATCTATGACATATCAGCCAGTCACCACGAACCACTGAGATGCTTAATTGCATCTTATTATAAAGTAGGCATAACAAATGTTGAAATATTGTTTTAAAAGGGATATAAAGCTGTAGGTCTTCTACTTAAATATAAAGGATATATACAGACATACAAACAATTAGCGAACACAATTGGGGTGATTGGGGAGGTTTCTTGAAATGTAACATCTAATCAAAATCTTAGGACTGAGATACCAATTGTACTAGAATTGGAAGCATGTCCTTGTAAAACAAGTAAACTGGTTACCAGCACAGAGCAGATAAAAGTGATATTTTTGTTATTGTGGTATGGCATCTCAAACCATATCTTGTATCCAGCCAGGATTCAGTGTTTGAACCACCTGGTTTATAATGGTCTGTAACACCGTATATGCAAGCAATAAGGCAGAGAGCTGTTCTTGGACAACACATTGTGGAGTTCCAGGACAAAGCACTTGTATTGGCAAGATATCACCAACCCCTGAGTTCTGTGAAATGGGAATGTTTTCTGGTATAACCAACCAAGCCATTTGCTTCCTCAAAAGAATGGACATAGATGGGGGGTCAAAGTATCCCCCAACCCCTCGCAAGGGTTTGAAGACGGATAAACATTGATGGTCATTTTGCGTTTTCCCATAAAGTGATGGATTCTCCAATATTGTAAATTACTCTTAAAGGTTTTTACAGTTTTTACTGCTATAGGTAAACGTTTGGTTGATGCCATGATTACTTAAGGGAAGCAAAACCAAATGTCAAGCTTAAAATTGCGATTTTAAAAAAAAATGTGTTAAAGAAGGTTTCTTTGATTTTACTGTTGTAACGTCTGCTCTGCGTAGCACTGCGGCTCCCTTTCTTCTCCGGCGCTCCACCTCACCGGTGTACCTACCATCCGCAGGAGAATGACGGCAGCTGCGCATCCCTGTTTCCAATCACTGATTAGTTGTGTTCATATTCTGTTGTTCACTCACTGCATCTCACAGATTATTTGTCTGTTAACTACCGTGTGGGTGAGGTTGTTATAACCTTTTCAAAAGACAGAAAAATATAAACTAAATATTTAAAGTGTCCATTTGTTTCATTTTCCTTTTTGCCTCTCTTTTACGCACTCATTCTACTTGCACCATCACAACTGTTTTAGTTGAAGTGATACTATTGCTGATACAAGGGGGGGGGGGGGGTCGGGAATGATCTGTCTATACAGGATAAATCATTTGACTTGATGTGTGGAGTTTTATCATTAATGGATACTGCTGTCACACATGAAATATTTCTGGTATGTGACTATGTGATGAAATGTGACATTATTGCGTGATTGGAATAAATGGTGAAAAATAGATTACAACAGCATTCCTCGTTCATCTTGATTACTCCAATGTTGTAATTCAGAACATATGTACATCCTCTTGTTCTTGTTCTTAGACCTACAGAAATGTACAAAACCTTATAGGTCCAAGTGACTTAAAATCCTTGAATCCGGACTGCTGCTCAAGCATTGAGGGGTCTACGAAATGCAGAATATTATATGTAATTATACCAGGTTTACCATTTTTGTTCAGTACTCATAATTGCTTGTTGGCAATTGTCATTATATTGTGCGGACCATGAATTCAAGAGTCACAGTCTTTGGCTAGATTATATCTGGCATGTTAGGATATGTTTCTGTATATTTACAAAGGTTAGTCAAATGCCCAGATATTACAAAAGGTATTATGAGTAAGGAATGCACAGGTTCTTACCATCAGGGCTCGTTCTTGGTGCCCACTTCACTTTTCACCTTTCAACAGGAGTCCAGTACTAACTCAGATGTTATGCCGAGAGATGCCCCGAAAACCTTTTCCATACCCAAAAGTTCCAAACTTTGAGAAGCTGCCGACATCAAGTACTGATCCAATACTGCAATTTTTATTTTGTAAGGCCACATAAGAGGAGCCGGCCAAGAAAAGTGAATGTCACTCGCACACTCATTCACTGCAGGATGGAAAAACTAGGCTTGCCTGGTTCCTGTTCTTGTTTTATTCAATATTTAATGAGACCAAGATTTATGTTACAGTTGAGCCAGGTGTTATAAAAAAAGATGTATCTACACCACATTGTTACACTTTTACCCCTTTAAAATATGCAGTGTAATCTGTCTGTGTTCAGATCTGTTTAATGGCTTTTACTGGGATGCTTAGGTGATTTTTATCATGTTTGAATGTCTTCTGGATCAATGACTTTTGTTTCACACATACTTGACCTGAGGGAGCAAGAGACTTCCAGCTTTGGCCTAGTCCCCCCATCCCTTCGCAAGGTTTTCAAAACATAATATTTATGTTTTTTAGATTTCTAAAATATTATAATTTCCTGTTTATAAACCGCAGGTTATACATACATTATGAAAACATTTTCAACAATACATGGGTGCAGCAAATACTCAAGTTTACATCTTTAAATTAGTTTCCACTGGCAAACCTTTACACAGATGATTGCTACATGATGTAGAGGTCTCAGAAAGTTATGTAGTAAATATAATAGAATTGGCATTACAGGACTTTCAACAAATTAATTTTGGTAGCACCCTATGATAGATGTTTAATATTAATATAAAATGTATGTACGGGTCATAATTCTCTGGTCAAATGCAATTTATAAATGGCATATTAACTAAAATAGACAATATTAATATTGACAGCGATTGATTGTAAAGCTGATGACTGATTTCATTTTTCTTTTTAAATAACATGTTTGTAGTGTGTAGTGTGTAGCCAGAGGGTACAGTGCTACACAATCCGGTAGAATGCGGGGATTGGGGTACCATCTTTTCCTAATTTTCAACCAGGAAAACCACTGAATATTTATTTATTTTTTATTGTAGTGTCATTGCAATGAGAATGTCACTACGAGCTACATCCATACAACTCCCATGAACACTACCTGCATACTGTGCTTGATTCTGATCCATTGTGTCAGGCCTATTGCCTTGCACGCCAATGACAAACAGCGTGAACAAGATAGGCCGCAATGTAGCACACCATAGTGAACGTTTATCAAATAAAACAATTTCCCAACAACAAAATGTTATATAGTGAAAATGCTGAGTGGCTACTAGCTTTGGAAAACCACTAGTGGCTGGTGAGCAAAAAAAGTTGATGTCAAGCATTAGTACTCTACGATTTGTGTTCTGCTAACCTTTGTAGATGTTTGAGCAGTCACAATTCAGTAGATTACAGTAGTTTGAGATTTAAAAATCTTCAAAGTATGACAAGTAAACCGGGAATATGAACTAGTAAACATTGTTTAAAAGACCAGTAAAAGCTTCTTACCATTATTTTATCTGGTAGGTATGCTAAAACCCATTGTTCTTTGCAAATCGAGTTAACTGTCCTTCTCAGCAATCGAACAGATATGTTCACCTTGTTAGATCAGGGATTAGAACCAGCAACCTTTTGTTGACTGACTAAATTCTCTTGACCGCTGGGGCTACCCTTCCATCCCAATGGATATCTAGTCTATATTCAAATGAACCTAATGCATAAACATTAGCCGCTCCCCCTGCAACTTCCTGATGTATGCAGGTAGAGCAGACACATTTTTACCACTTGTTTCAGGCATGAGTGGTCTTTCATTTGCAGGTTAGTCATTTCTATAGTAGCAATACATTAGATGGATTCCAAAAATATTGTGTCGTACAGCAATACAAATTTCTGTGTTTCAGAGACTACTAAGTCTAAATGCATTTTGTGGTTTGTGGCTCCAACCGTTAGCTCCTGGAATTCTTTACATGACAATGCGACATCAGATATAACACGGGCAACTCTGAAGAAATTCCTTTGTCGCGTCGGATGTGAAAGTCGCAACACAAGACTCAAACAACACAAAATTGGGTCGACATAACATAAGTCACTCATTTTTGGCTGAAATATTTTGGTTTCTACAGTGACATTTCATACATTTCCCCCGATTTAATTGACTCTGAGCCAACACTGCATTGCAATACAATTAACAGCTACTATTCGTTACTACTGGTGGATTTGGAAATGCTGACAAAAACCCCTATGAGCAAACTATATTCAAAATTCATCTTGATTAATTTTGCTTGATGGAAATTTTTAAAAGGAGGATAATCGCTACTACCAAGACAAAAAAGCAATTTATAACAGAATGGGGTGACTTCACAATGTCTTGTGGACCAACAACTCTCTGAAGCAGTTTAGGCATAAGAACTTCTAAGAATTATGTATTTTACAGCAAGGATAAGATGAACAGATTTTCCTTTCCCAATCCAGAATAATCTTAAATTGACCACTAATTGACTACAAAAATAAGTTTGCAGGATATTGTGGCAATGATAAAGAAACCTGAAGAGCTGCTATTAAGATTGACACAAATGTTTTGCAATGACATGCTTGAATAGCTATGGTGATAGAAAATCAAGATAAACACCAGATGTCCAGACAGATTACACTCTTCCAGGAAGGGAGCTCAGTGCATTTGTGGGTATATTAGAGGGAAATCAGCACTGCCTGCTTGTGTACCTACTCTATCTTTAATGATCTCCACAAGGAGAAAGTGGCTGCCTCCTAAATGACAAACAGAAGGGATTTGATCAGCACACAACAATAGTGACTTGAAGTGCCACAAAGCTGCTGTCAGTGGACAAATACAAATCCTTAACTCTGCCTTCCCAGAGGAATCATATCTCATGCTAATCTCTTGACAGGTACAATGTCCAAATAATATGCAACAATGTTAGCTTTGTTTACCGTTATGGAATTTGCGGGACTAGAATATGAATTGATGTGATATGTATCTACTTTTAATGTGATCCACAAATACCTGTGTTCTAATTCAACCCTGTATCAAAGAAAGGGCTTCTGGGTATAACATCAGTAAAAGCAACCATTGTAAAAATTGTGGTGTCGCCATTTTCTGTCTCATTATTGATTTGATATTACTTTCATGAGTTAGGCCTAGTCTGGTTGTTAAATGAATCAATCGCCTAGTTGTAAACATATCAAATTAAAAGACCTTCAATCTTACAGTATCATGACCAGATATACTGATTTTGCAGGTATACCTACTTACAAAGCATGTAGAGGTCTGTTATTTTTACCATAGGTACACTTCAACTGCGAGAGACTGAATCTAAAACAAAAATCCAGAAAATCACATTGTATGATTTTTAAATAATTAATTAGCATTTTATTGCAAGACATAAGTATTTGATCACCTACCAACCAGTAAGAATTCCGGCTCTAAAAGACCTGTTATTTTTTTTTAAGAAGCCCTCCTGTTCTCCACTCATTACCTGTATTAACTGCAACTGTTTGAACTCGTTACCTGTATAAAAGTCCACTGTCCACACACTCAATCAAACAGACTATAACCTCTCCACAATGGCCAAGACCAGAGAGCTGTGTAAGGACATCAGGGATAAAATTGTAGAACTGCACAAGGCTGGGATGGGCTACAGGCAAGCAGCTTGGTGAGAAGGCAACAACTGTTGGCGCAATGGCAAAAACCATTAGTAACACACTACACCGTCATGGATTAAAATCCTGCAGCACACGCAAGGTGCCCCTGCTCAAGCAAGCGCATGTCCTTGCCCGTCTGAAGTTTGTCAATGACCACCTGGATGTTCCAGAGGAGAAATGGGAGAAGGTCATGAGGTCTGATGAGACAAACATTGAGCTTTTTGGTCTAAACTCCACCCGCCATGTGTGGAGGAAGAAGGATGAGTACAACCCCAAGAACACCATCCCAACCGTGAAGCATGGGGGTGGAAACATCATGCTTTGGGAATGCAAAGGGAACAGGACGACTGCACCGTATTGAGGGGAGGATGGATGGGGCCATGTATCACGAGATCTTGGCCAACAACCTCCTTCCCTCAGTAAGAGCATTGAAGATGGGTCGTGGCTGGGTCTTCCAGCATGACAATGACACGAAACATAGAGGCAGGGCAACTAAGGAGAGGCTCCGTAAGAAGCATCTCAAGGTCCTGGAGTGGCCTAGCAAGTCTCCAGACCTGAACCCAATAGAACATTTTGGAGGGAGCTGAAAGTCCGTATTGCCCAGCAACAGCCCCAAAACCTGAAGGATCTGGAGAAGGTCTGTATGGAGGAGTGGGCTAAAATCCCTGCTGCAGTGTGTGCAAACCTGGTCAAGAACTACAGGACACTTATGATCTCTGTAATTGCAAACAACGGTTTCTGTACCAAATATTAAGTTCTGGTTTTCTGATGTATCTAATACTTATGTCATGCAATAAAATGCTAATTAATTATTTAAAAATCATACAATCAGCGGTGACGGTGAGGTGACGGACAGATCCGCCATCTCCTGCTCTTCCGGTTTTCCCAACAGTCATGAACTCATCCCGGTCCCCTTCATTGGTCTTGTCTTCAATCATTACTCACACCAGGTCCCAATTAAGCCATTTGTATGTGTTTAAATATTTCTCCTCTGCTCCCCTCATTTGTCAGTTCCATGTTACGGTGTGTCCTGATGTGTGTGGTGAGTTTTTGTTCTCGTTTGCTATTTACTTTATCAGTGGTTATCTAGTGCTTGGTGTTTTCTGTTCTTTGTATATTTTAATAAAGACACCACCGAATGTTTCTCTTGCCTGCGCCTGGTCCGTTCGCTCCACTACATCCCGGCCATGACATCAGCAGTGTATCAAATACTTGTTCTCCCCACTGTAGGTCCCAAGTTTGGATCTCCACAAGGCAAAGCGAAGTAAGCATTATGAATTATTCCGTAGAGATGAATAGTTTGCCTGCTAAAACTTTCAGGATCTACATTATAGTAAGTTTGAAACAAAACAGTTTACGGTTATATTAAAACTTTTTCTGGTGTTTTTTTGAAATACACATCCATGTATGCATTTTGGGTCAGGATAGACAAACACATTTGCTGGCAACAACATACAGTACAGAAGTTACATTATAGTAAGCCTTAACTAAAACTGTATATGGTTATATTGCAACTTCTTCTGGCATGGAATAGTTCATCTTCAATCTCACTATCAATTGCTAAATTCTTATGATTATTCCAAGGAAGTTAGTAGATACTAGCAGGGCTACTACTGGCTAATAAACTGTTAAAACAGCCAGTGGCAAAAGCCATACAGTTCATAAACGCTATGATGGAGGTAAATTTAATAAGAAATGTTAGTCAGTTTAACCATTCATTGTGTTCTCAGGACAGAGAAGAACATAATTTGTCAGTCCCTGGCACAAGCAAAATACAACATTTTTAACTACAAGAGGAATATGTATATGGCCCTTAATATTTGTAATATATGTGTGTATAATATACGTGGTGTAGTGGTTAAAAAGACTGGTGTCTTTCACATGGAAGACCTAAATTTGAAACTATTGAGAGCAACCATTTTTTATTTTATTTGTGGGCTGCAATAAAAATACGTTTATACATTATTGTGACTATTTATGGTACATTCCACAATTCTCTCGTCTTTTCACTTGATGAATAAGTTAGTTATCGTCATCTTTATTGATAGTTACTGTATCAATGTAATTCACGTACGGAAGAAAAAAGTACATTGCTATGCCCTGAAAAAAAGAAATAGCTTTGGCAGTCTCGCTAGAAATTGTTAAGACTGTTCCAGTAAGTTAGTAGACACTGGAAAAGCCTATTACTGGCTCATGTGCTCTAAAACGGCCAGTGGCAAAAACCATACAGTTCATAGACGCTATTTGGGGTGGAGGTAAACATAGTAAGAAACGTTGGTTAGTTTAACCATTCATTGTGTTCTCAGGACAGAGAAGAACATAATTTGTCAGTCCCTGGCACAAGCAAAATACAACATTTTTAACTACAAGAGGAATATGTATATGGCCCTTAATATTTGTAATATATGTGTGTATGTGAGAGATAATGTAGAACATCCTTCCTGTCCCAATCCTCAAATTATACTAAATGCAGCATAACCTAAAAACTTTCAGACACATTTTCTACAACCTAATGCACATGCCATAGAGCCAACATTTTAGAAAATATTCAAAAGCCACAACTAACATTTTCATATAAAAGGTATATGGTATTGGTACTGGTACTGATGTTGATTTGATCGGCCGATATTAGCAGTTTTTACGAAATATTTGTATCTGCGATTTTTTCACGGTTAAGAGATCAACATATTTGTTTGCAGCTCACTAATGTTCTGAAGAGGGCACTCTTACTGCATATAAGTTCTACAGAAGCTCTACAAGAGGATGACACCCACAACCTTAAAATATTGGGAAGAAAGAGAATGAGCTGCTTTTAAAATGAGTTTAAAAAGAAGCTATTAATCAAAAATGGAAAGGTGTTTACGGTTTCGCTACCTAGTTTTTTGGACAAAGAATGGATGCTACACATCGTAACACTGATGCCATGGCCAAACACAGTGGTAAACTCAAAGTGCACTACGTCATTTTTGTAAAGAACCTGCAATGTTTTGACATAAAAATATTTTTTGAGACATATTATAACAATGGGGCTTTGCAATGGACCCCTTTGTATTAACGTTGTACAGTATGGGTTTACAAAAAGTCAACACTAGCATTTCCTTATTTCCATGTTAGCTAGCTATCTAATTAATGTTAACTCTGCAGGACAGAGGAAGTGTGGTTCACAGCATTCACTGAGGTTTTGACGGAAGTACTGTAGTGTCATTACAGAGCCAATTTTATTTAGTTAGCTAGCTGTATTTGGGAGTTTAGCTTAGACAAATGCAGAACTGTATCATCGGCAGACCAGTTAATTTTGTGATTTCCCGTTTAAATTATGACTCAAGGATATGATTTGCCCATTAATAATGTTAGGTTAAACAAATGTAGCAATACTTCTAATACTTCTCTTAGATTGCCGGTTTGAGTGTGCATATCATGATCTGCCAAGACTGAACCGCTGTGCTTCCTGTACTATAGCCACTATATAGTACTAATGACTATAAAGCTAAACAGAGATTTAAGACCAGTGAAGGAAAATATGTTTGTATATTGTTGCCTTATTGGTGCTAATTATTTGCATTTTACTTAAATATAATTTTTTTATAATTCAAAACATTCTATTAATCTGTTATTTTTATAATTCAATACATTCCATTGTATGGAAGAAGTTGTTACAGAGTAACAAAGAATGGACATAGAAAAGTATATTTTTCTTGAGTATATTTCTAGACTTATATATTTCTAGGTTATAAGCACAACACAGGCTGCAAAATATATTTTTCATTTCAGCTATAATAATAGAAATATTGGCAGATTATAATCAGTATCGGCAAATAATTACCTTAGAAAATCTGTATTAGGTGCAAAAATTATCAGTCGAGCTTTAATGATATGTATGGTAATCAATTAGGGCATCCACATTTTGTGTCTTTGCTGAGGCTGACATTCGTTTTTCACAAAGACAATATTTATTTTAAAGTTTAATGAAACTGCTTTAATGGAAGAGCAATATAACCCTCTGACAAAAATCTTTTGCTAGTTCGACCCTGCTCTTCCTAAGTGAGACAGTTGAGTGTGTAGAAGTGTGTGAATGTATGCTAGTTATGTTGGGAACATCTGTGTATCCGTACACAAAAAGTCATGTTCAATTAAAGCGCAACAGAAATCAGCCAATGGGCATACAGTACTGTGTTGTGAATTCTGGAATTCGACTTCTGTAAAGTAGAGGACAACTGGAATTTTCTTTCAGATCGAGTTTGTAAGAACGAGTATTGAGTCTGTTACATCAAGAACGACTGACTATCAAATGCTGCAGTAAATAATTGAATTACTCTCTCCCTTGATGACTGGGTACACAATCATTATTTTACCACTATATGAACGGCTGATATCTAACAAGTGTGTGCCAAGACAGTCCAACGATTACATTTTCTTTTACTATATTCCTTGCCATTCCCCAACAACATATGGTCCTATACTCAGCCTTTAAAGACAGTGACTTGTAAACGTTATTGGGATGGTTCACCCTCAGTCTGTTACTTATCTTACTCATTAACAGACTCTAGGGTCCATAAAAACCCATGTTTTTATGGACCCTAGAAAGAACAGTTCCTGTATTTGGTAGTAGGTAACGAGAAGCAGAAGTGGTTTGAATGTTGGTGTTTAAAAAATAACAGCAAAAATGGAGAAGGGGAGTGACATTCAGTGATTGTATGGTGACATTGAATGATATTGGGAAATATATTTAGGCAAATCGAGTACTTGGTGAAATATTAATATTTCGTTTTATACATGACGCAACGCATTCATATTTGGTAGAGAAAACCTTTGCATTGTTAACAATTTTAAATGTTTTAGTAAGTATGTAGCAGCCTTGCATACAACATCAGAGTGATTTTGGCCCCTTTTTATTGTCCAGGTGTTTCAGTTTGGTTGGACATCATTTTTGTAGACCTCAATATTTAAATTGGCTTCAGCCTAATGCTTGAGCTCATTGTCCGACAGAATCTCTTTTTTTGTGGACAGAAACAGTATTTCCATGAACTTTGCTTCATCCATTCTTTCACCAATTGTAACAAGATGCCCCGCCCCTGCTGATGAGATGCTTTGCCACAGTTCTACCATGGTCTCATCAGACCACAAAGCCTTAACACACATCACAGCTGTGACGCTCACATGCTATTAGGTGGTATTTTGCAAGTAATGGCTTTTATTTGCCACACTCCAATACATGCCAATTTTATGCACAGCTCTTGTTATGACTGATCGGCACAGCATTACTCCACTGAACCGCAAAGCTCCTTCAAAGCAATTGTTGGCCTTTCTGTAGCTTCCCTCACTAGTGCAAATTTTTGATAGACAAACTTTTTTGACTGCATGTGTGGTGTCATGTAGCTTCCTGATTATTTAAACACTTGGACACTATTTTGCACCTGTTTCCTTAAAATGTATTTGTCTTACTTTATCTTTAACTTCTGTAGAATGCCATTTATACAGAGTAGAATGGATTTAATTCCCTGCATATTTGCAGCCTCACCAATAACACAGTCATATCAACATGTGGGGTTTTATCCAGAAAATGTGAACAATGTAATTGTTCACAGGTGGAGGCCAATTGTAGGAAAATGGTGTCCTCATTAGAGCAATTTTATTTATTTCACTGTAGACAATTATTTGTGTTTTTGAATAAAATATTAAATATAACCTATATGAATACAGGGGAAAGAGAAAGATGGCCAGGTGAAGGTGGTGCCGGAGCAGCCGCCGAAGATGTTAACACCAGTGCCTGTTCCTCCCAAACCCCCACCAAGGGGTTGCCCAAGAGTTGACTCCGCCTCAACGTAAAAGGGGCATAACTGTTGCTTTTGATTTCTCCCTCCCCTCCTCCTTCTCTTTTTGTTACAACAACGCCCAACTGGCCCCCTGAAAACAGCCTCTGTGTCTGCTTCCTGTCCATCTCCCCATTTCAGTTCTATTTGTTATTCTGTAATGACAAAATTAGTCCCAGCTTGAAACTGACTTTGTATTTAGTAATTTCTTTTCTATCTAGTACTTTTCCATCTCACCTACTGTGTCTCTTCCATTCCTGTTGTCTAAATAGAGGTATACTTGTTACAGACAAATGGTTATCTAACTCTTGTTGGTGTGTCAAGGCCAAAACTGGTGGTGAAGTCAGGAAACAGGTTTGTGGGGGTGACAAGTGATTATAAACGCACAGGGAATTGTAGAATAATAGCAGACCTATGAAGCAGCCATCTTTAGTTCATTGTCAGTTCTATTCATATATTCTTTGGATGGTAGTGGCTGTCATTACCCTGATCCTAATGCTGACAATTTCTTGATTTTGTTGATGTCATTTTTGTTTTGGCATATCTAGTACTTTGGTTGTTTTGATCACTTCATTTATCAATGTATGCAGATTAATCAAGCAACAGACAAATGCAAATGCAAAGCCTGAAAAAAAGACCAGTCAGGAAGCTCTCTTGCCACAAGTAGGCGTGGTGGGGGTGTAGCAGCTCCGTGTTTTAACCACAGCCCCCGGTGAGATGATAAAACCTCTGTTTTATCTGCATTATCCCTGACTAGTTCTACTGATGTGCTGCCTCCACGAGTCATGGTGCCAAAACAGGTGTGCTGCGCTGCTGAAACAGGTGCGTTGTGCCGCAGAGACAGCTGTGCAGCCCCCCATTCAGCCATCAGCTCCCGCTACTCAATATATCTTCCTGCGACTGTGCATGCACTAATGATACAAACAAACACACTTAGTTAATAACAAACTTGGTGCCCTTAAACGGAGGTCTGTATACAAAATGTGTTGAAATGTCCTAATTGTTCATGAAAATACCCTCAAATTTAAAACAGACAGTCGACCTTTTCACCCCATTGTCAATGAATAACTTTAAATTCAAACTGCTGGAAAACAGAGCCACAACAAAATAAATGTCACTGTCCAAATTGGAGTTCACTGTATATAATTTCAGGCCAGGCTCATAAATACTTCCTTGTTCCCATGTAATATTCATGTATAGAAAGTGTGCCATATATTTCAATAATTGTTTACAACTTCAAGTGCACCAAGCAAAGCCAACACAAAATAACACTTTTGTGTTTTGCTTGTAATTACAAAAGCTAGGCACAGAATACCACATCGACAGTGTTTCAAATATTATTTTAAAATAATATTATTTGTTTTCAAAAACTGTATATTATATTCTCGGATTACGATTTCGTTAGGGAGACGTTATCTACATTTATTGAGTTCTGGAACATATGGTCTTTTAAGGACAGACCAATATAGAGGATAGTTGATTCTACCGCCAAATTCAAATTCTAGATTGTGTTGAGGAGTTAGAGTATTTTTATAACGCAGATGTATCATGGCTAACATAAGTAATTTGACTGCTCAAAAAAACTTAAGGGAACACTTAAATCACACATTGGGTCTCAATTAACAAAATAAGTACAAGTAGTTGCAATATGGTGAAATGCCACAAATGTGATAGCTCTAATGTCATATTTCAATTGTGCTAACTGAAGATGTGGTAGCAGTTAACCTCAGCTTAGTAAAACCAAACAACACATCTAATGGCATGTTCTTAAGCAATCTCTATACCACATGTAACATTGTCCATTTGTGTTGTACCTAACATATGTAAATGTTCTAATATTATACCAAAGAAGCCTAGAGCTACACTCGTGAATTATTTTAGACCAGTGGTACTCTCATCCATCCAGAGCAAATCTAGTGTCCCAACCAATCACCTTCGATCAAAGACAATGTTTTCTGCTTATCCAAATATGCAGATTATACAGTTCTACATGGCCTTTTGCTTGATGGGGACATTATGAATGAGAGCGTATTTTAATCAGGTTGTGTCTCCATTAAACTGCTCTGGAGGTACGTATATCTTAGTAACACAAAGGTTTTTTGCAATCAAAGGGACACTTTCTGACTAACACCTGTTATTTTTGTCAACTCCTTTAATTTCAATACAAACACTTAAATCAATGCAATGTTTTCATTTGCATATAAAGTAAAACAGCTTGGATGTGAGGGTGATTTCACTAATAATGCACAATAACAAAACTGCTTAACAAGAAAGTGCGGTGAAGCCAACTGTCCAATTTCACATATAAGGAATGTTGGGACTGCTATAGCATAGCACATAGAAAATAAGAGCCCCTTCCTGATGGACATACAGCACAAAAAGGTGTTTCAAATAAGAAATGTCAGAACATCGATGAGTACATTAAGAGGGGGATGTGTAGTTACTAAGCACCATTGATTTTGAACAATAAATCACATACTAGCATGGACAAAAATTGCTCTCTCTCCTTCTGTGAGTATTCACAACATCGTTTTCCCTTTCCCCTCAACTCCACTTAATGCTCTGTATTGCTATTGATCCAGTGTGTACTTAGTGACCGAGCAGACACAGCTAAACTAGAATACTAAGAAAAGTTATATGGGGAATATGCATTAAGGCCAATTATTTGAGCAGTAAGGGTCTTATTTGTTCGGAGAAAAATGTATTACATTTATGTAAACAAAGACACATTAATATAATGCCAAAAACAACAACTAAAAACAACAAACTAGTCAGTATTTCTGTGGTTTCCCTTAAAGTGGTTTCCCTCAAACTGAAGCAATTCATTTTGGTAGAAGGTCAATTGTGCCCAGTAAAAACCTTTTAGCACGATTTGCTATAGGTCTTTTTATGTTCTGTCCATTTCCCTCTCCAAAGGATCCCACCAAGCTTTAATTATGTTGAAGTTGGGACTCTGAGGTGTCCATCTGCAGACTTCCTCTCCTTCTGTCATTACATTTTTGTTAATCAGATGCAGAATATATTTTGGGACTTCCACTGCATGTTCTGTCAACACAAATTGTTGTCAGTTTTATTTAATTTGTATTAATTAATTGAAATATCTATCTATCTATCTATCTATATATATATATATATATATATATATATATATATATACTGCATTTGAATATATTCAAATGGAATATAGTGTTGGGAACTAGCACTGCACATTCCAAGAAAAGTGACAAGTTAGGGAAAACGTAAGGAAAACCCTGAATAAATTAGTAGAGGAACATAACCAATGCAAAGGCTTCCATACAGTTGCACTATATGATACAATTAAGCAGTTAACAACCTATCATATGCTCTGTAGCATGTACAATTTGGGATTTTGATGGCAAGAGGAAAGGATTTAAGTGACTTTGAAACACCCATTATTGGTTCTTCCAGGATGACAATGCCCCATGCACAGGTCACGAGCGCTCACTGAATGGTTTGATGAATATGTAAATGTAGTGAAACATATGCTATGGCCTTCACGGTCACTAGATCTCAACCCAAGGGAACACCTAAGGAAGATTTTGGACCGATGTGATAGGCATCACTCTCTACCACAATCCCCAAAATACAAAACAGGAAATATCTTTTAGAAGAGTGTTGTTACATCCATTTCCTATACATTTACACTTTAGTCACGTAGCCGATACCCTTACTCAGAGCGAATCAGTTGTTTTTATTCTACGACGCGACTGATTCTCCCTTCCTCTCCACTGATCCTCTGCACGGGTTGTGTTTCTCCTCTCTCAACTTGGTTCTGTTAAGTGCCGCTATATATTTCTTTTAAAAATGACATGGTTGTGCTGGTTTTGAGACTGATTCAACACCATACCTCCACAAGCATGGAGGAATCCCTTTATGCCCCTTGTTCATTTTGAGACCGTGTATTGACACACAAAACACTGGATAGGCATAACTATACAATATGATACAGTACACTAATTTGTCGAATTTCAACAAAATACTTCCCACTGTACAAAAGACAATGTCAAGCCTTGTGTATAACTTATTATGAAACTGCTTATTTGGACTCAGAATGCTGAGGAGCATTTCAAATTGAATTGTTTTGATGAACAGAGTCACACCATATCACTGCACATCAACAAGAATTAAATCACTTCCATGTTGTGATAACTTTTTATATGTAATCTCACATGGCTGTAGTAGGCATCCACAAAGGCACACACTTTGCAAATACGACACTATTTAGATTCATTATCACCATGAATACATCCAAATTGGCAACAGAAAAGATAAAACAAACAGAAATGCACCAGTTATTGTCATTTCAGTTCCTTTTCTTTGGCATGACAGAGTTAGCACAAATACCCTGGAATAAAAGCTGACAATTCCTAATATAATATGTAGTAATTTGATATGAAATCCAAACCGTTGAGGACCATGACAGAACATCCGTACAAATTATGAGAGCATTTTGTGACATCCTAACCACACATTTGGGTTCTGTTTTGCCGGGTTACTTTCAGGTAAAACAAAGGAAGCATTTGAATAAATCTCAATTATTTGCTATACTAATGGAAAGAAAATCAATGTACATACAGGCTTACAATATTTTGAGATTTTCCTTACCAACAAAAATGTTTTACTGACTCTACAAATATCTTTGAAGGAGGGCCTTCAGATTATTTCCACTGGCATGTGGACGCAAAAGTTGAGCAACTTTTAGTAATCCGACACACACATACACACACACTCGTCCCAAGCAGCTTAAAGAGGATATGAAAATGTATCAGATAATCTCTTATAGATAGATGCAAATAACAAACTGTACCAACCATCTGTCTACAGACTGGTATGCTGGGACTAAAAAGTCACAGCATCCTTTGTTTCGGCACACAGATTTTTCTTCACTGATCATTTAAACAAATCATGTTTGCACAAGTAGGCACATTTTTTTCAGAGGGAAAGGGAATATTGGTCAGATTGACTTGCTTGAATTTTGTATAACATCCACAGTTAGGACTAATTCAAGCATCTGATTAAAGTACTATCTTTTCTTGGTTTCTTCAATTATTCTTAATGTGATACCAGATGACAGGACGTATCAAAAACACTTCTCTATTGAATCATCTACATGATCGCTGTGGTGTAGCTCACACCTTGTATGAAAGATAAATGCTAACCTACAGCACATTTGATCAACACATGCTAATCACAGTTCACACATCCCCGGCTTTGCTCAAGGTCATGGCCTTGAGTGTCCCTCAAAAACATAGATAGAAAACTCTGAAGGTGTATTGAAGTAATTCTTAACAGAAAACACATCCTGTTATAACAGTCTTTAGATTACATATTCATTTTTCATTTTGTGATAACTACTCCGAGATCTGATATAAACGAATTAACATGGGGACTTAATTGGTAGTGGGATTAAGTGTCTCCTATAGAGCTGTCACCTTTAGATAGCTCAGAGACAGGGATAGGAAGAACAGGATCCACAAAAACCCAGTGCGATTTTCCTTCCCTATCCATTCCTCATACTGTCTGTCTGGGAGTCAATCTATCCTGTCAGTCATACAGTGCCAGGAAACCCAGGCTGTTCCTCATTTCCTACAGTCTGATAGCATTAAGATCATTGATCACTGAAAGAATCCTTTTGCATAGAATTTTTACTGTCATTTCCCAGAGAATTTGCTAACAATGTTAATATTGAAAACCCCTGCACATCTACTGCCTCTCCTATCATGTTATATCATACTTTTTTGACCAAAACATTGGCATTGTCAAGGTTTTGCTTAATGACGGTGCTGCTCCGGAGCCATCTGGCAGACAATGTAGTATGGGGATTGCATTGAATGTGATGATAATTTTTCCCTGTTAGCCAGGATAAGTCAATGTATGATCCATACCACAGGGCATGTACATGCGTACATAAAATAAACCTATTTCTATTTGCTGAGAAATACCCAGAAATGACCTTTTCAGATACCAATCTAATTTAATTTGCATCTTTTGGGTGTCGACCAATCTTTTCCTATCTGCACCCCTGACCCCATATGGATCTCTGGAGACCTTCCCCATTCCTCAGTTCTGTCATTAGCTCATCCCTGACCTGAGTAACTTTTAACTTTTGCCCGGAAAGAAACAACACTTGACCCCTCTGAATGCATGTCAGGTGGAGGAAAAAACAGGATGTTCCTCGTGAATAGTTTTTCCTCCTTAGTTCATATTTTTCTTTAGAAAACCTGACCTACAGTTATGTTCTACTGTCTCTATTATAAAAATGAAATGCTGGACACAACCAAAAACTACAGTTGTTGCGTGAAAACAACAATTCTCTTTTTGTTCTCAAAGAAGAAATGTGCCAGGACAAAGTCTGCATAAACAGTTCTTGGTCTCCCTTTCATGCCTTCCGTTCACTGAGCCACAGCAGATGAAACAGGTGTTGAGGATTAATCATGACAGATTTATGGGAAAACAATGAACAGGAGGAGTGATGCTTTGTACAATAAGGACTATAAAGCTCTGGGAGTGAATAGACACAAAAGGGACCACGGCATGTGGCCTTGATTGTAGAACCAGAACCCCAGGTACAGAGGCCGGCCTTGGACTTGATGTGGCACTGCACCAGTTCCAGGGAATGGTCTGAGCTAATTGGCTCTGTCCGATGCCAAAAATAACATCACCAATACAAGATCTGGGATGTGGGCCAGGATTGGCAGGCAGATGCTGAACGGCACCACGCTGGCCATTTCAATGCAGGTGTTGGACTCAGATTGGAGCTGGGCTCCGAAAAAGCTCAGTGGGAATGTCACTATAACCGATTTCTATCTTTCTCTCTCTGGAGTTGAAACTGGATCCAAAACAACTCACTTACCTGTCCAACAAATTTGTGAAATGGAACGTAATAAAAACCTGCAGACAGGAAAAAAGGTTCAATGAGTTCATATAGTGAATATTAAAAGTCTACACACCCTTATTGAAATTCACTTTTTGTAGACAAAACTATAGTCTCAAATCAAGAAGAATTCTGTCTGATCTTTTTCACCTTTCACTTTTAATAATAATGATAAAACTCTTTATAAGTAATAAAATAATGTAAATGCCTTGGTTGCATACATTTGCACACCCAACATATAGTTTTGTGGAAGCACCTTTTGCCTGGATTACATCATTAATTCTCTCTGATCTCGATCAGCCAAGACCATCTGGAATGTTATCCCACTTCTTTGCAACGGTGTTCAAGCTCAGTGAAATGACTAGGGGATCCAACCAGATAGCCTAGGAATTACACTCATATATCATATAATCTAATATGGGATGTGCGATTACATTCAGTATCAACATTAATGTTACCATTGCAACCCAGACATGAAGGGCAGTGTATTCACAGTTAGAGTGGATGTTTGCTAAGACAGTGTTGTCAGGCATGTGGGTGGATGGACAGACAACCCATCTTCACTCCGGTGCTTGCAAGTACATATCCATTGGTGAGAGATGCTTTTTCTTTCTAAACCCTTGTTTTTACAGGTGATTTGTTTTGTAAATTATTTTTTAACCAGAATAATCCCAACCCTAACCTCTATTGTTAAACCTAACTTTAACCCTAACCTTAAATATAATTAGTAATTGGATGTTTTCAGGTGTCTCCTAATGTAACTAGAATTACATGAATGATGTGGTCCAACACTGTTTTCCTTTTGATACCAAGTGTATTCCAGAATGCAGAGGTTGCATTTTAAATATTTTTGCCAAATTTTGTGCACTGTGTTTTGCTCTAGAATACAGCGAAAATAGTCTTACAAAATGCTGTGTGAACATATGTAATTTATCTACATTACACTAAGTAAGTTCCCTCTCCTCTGAACAGGAGCAAAGTTGGCTAGCACTGGCAACTTCCTCTGCAAACATCCTTGAATATCTAATGGAAGGCAACTATATTTTTGCCACAACTTTACTAGGGTTCGGCAGACTCTTCGGATAAAACCTGTATCATTGCGCATATGTGGATATTGTGTTACAATAAATAATAAATAATTTAATGTCATTATTTGGGATCAGATAATTCTGCACTCATACTCTGTAGAATACTCAGCACTTAATTGGCTTCTTTGGCGGTTTGTATACACATGGGAGCCAACTGGCACAGTGAACCTGCTGCTCAAATTTGGATTTTAAAAAGTCCACAGATCTCACTCTAAACTCATGGTAATGCTATGATGGAGCAGGGCATACAGTGGGGCAAAAAATTATTTATTCAGCCACCAATTGTGCAAGTTCTCCCACTTAAAAAGATGAGAGAGGCCTGTAATTTTCATCATAGGTACACTTCAATGATGAGAGACAAAATAAGGGAAAAAATCCAGAGATTCACATTGTAGGATTTTTTATGAATTTATTGATAAATTCCTCGGTAAAATAAGTATTTGGTCACCTACAAACAAGCAAGATTTCTGGCTCTCACAGACCTGTAACTTCTTCTTTAAGAAGCCCCTCTGTCTTCCACTTGTTACCTGTATTAATAGCACCTGTTTGAACTTGTTGTCAGTATAAAAGACACCTGTCCACAACCTCAAACAGTCACACTCCAAACTCCACTATGGCCAAGACCAAAGAGCTGTCAAAGGACACCAGAAACAAAATTGTAGACCTGCACCAGGCTCGGAAGACTGAATCTGCAACAGGTAAGCAGCTTGGTGTGAAGAAATCCACTGTGGGAGCAATTATAAGAAAATGGAAGACATACAAGACCACTGATAATCTCCCTCGATCCGGGGCTCCATGCAAGATCTCACCCCGTGGGGTCAAAATGATCACCAGAACGTTGAGCAAAAATCCCAGAACCACACAAGGGGACCAAGTGAATGACCTGCAGAAAGCTGGGACCAAAGTAACAAAGGCTACCATCAGTAACACACTACACCTCCAGGGACTCAAATCCTGCAGTGCCAAACATGTCCAGGCCCGTCTGAGGTTTGATAGAGAGCATTTGAATGATCCAGAAGAGGTTTGGGAGAATGTCAAATGGTCAGATGAAACCAAAATAGAACTTTTTGGTAAAAACTCAACTCGTCGTGTTTGGAGGAGAAAGAATGCTGAGTTGCATCCAAAGAACACCATACCTACTGTGAAGCATGGGGGTGGAAACATTATTATTACTACGAAAATTTTCCAACTCCAAACCATATAAACTTGAATGTTCATTGAATTGAATCATTTTCAGGTAAAATGTATTGGTGTAATGAGGGTGTGGCAACAGTGAATAACACCTTACATAAAAGTGTGCATAATTATTAGGCAGCTTCTTGACCCCAGGTAAAATGGGGCAAAAAAAGAGATTTAACTGACACTGCAAAGTCAAAAATCTTAAAATGCTTTTCAGACAGATGCAACACTCTTGAAATAGATATTGGAGTGTGACCATCGGACAATCAAATGTTTTGTTGCGAATAGTCAACTGGGGTGCAAAAAACGAATGAAGAAAAAACGCAAATTAACAAAAAAACTTGAGAAGAATTCATGATTTAAATTCTACTGAGATATTGTGGGCCCTTCTCAAATGTGAGGTCTACAGTCAGGGAAGACAATACACCTCTTTGTACAGCATTTGTGAGGCTGTGGTTACTTATTTGTAACACTTACTTAAAATATTTAGAAAAAAACATCGAGTTGGGAGATATTTGAAAAGGAAAGTTTTGAGTGAGGAAGAGAAGAGTTGAATTTGCAGAGGTCTTTTAATTTTAACCCTTCTGTTCCTCACTCAAAACCTTCCTTTTTGAATTTTCTCCAGAGCTGTATATCAGTGTTAATTTTGTCAGCATTTCCTGATTAAGTCTTTCACTGTTAAAATGATAGAATGATAATTTATTTGTCAGTGAGCAAACTTACAAAATCATCAGGGGATCAAATACGTTTTCCCCTTACTGTACGAACAGTAGCAGGGTGCGATGCACTCTTCTTTTTCCTCCTGTAAGCATCATCACAATCTTCTGTGACTTGTGTCACAGCAGACCATCTGTCAGTTTGGACCAGGCAGGATAGCCTTTGTTGTCAACACGCATCAATGAGCCTTGGGCGCCCAAAACCCTGTCGCCGGTTTGTGGTTAGTCCCTCCTTGGATCACTGTCGATAGATACTGCTAACCGGGAGCACCCCACAAGACTTGCCATTTCAATTGTCTGGCCATAACAAATTTGGCCAGACAATTCCATGTGTTTACTCCAGCCCATTTCTCCTGCATCCAACACATTGACCACGAAAACTGATTGTTTGCTTACCATCTACTCTGCTCAGATCTTGACATGTGCCCTTTTTAGGAGATGATCAATGTTATTCGCTTCACCTGTGAGTGGTCATAATGTTTCAGCTCATCAGAGAGAGGGAGAGAGAGAAAGCAAGAGCAGGGAGAGAGGGAACGATTGATATAGGGAGAGATTTGAAAAGCAGAATCATTTCATTATTGTGTCTTGGCCATGCTACTACACTACTGTTGACAGCCCCCACCGGACACAACATGCTCTTGTGCTCTTTTCAAGTTTACAGTTTTTTCACTGCGAAAAAGCAAGAACAAACCAACTAAGTGAAGATGACAAAATGTACAATCAAATCACAAGGGAGGGCCGAAAATGACTGCTGATTTTTTTCTTCAGAATCAAATTACACTTCCCCAGCAGGTTATTTCCCAGAGTGTCTTCTATTCTGTGGAAACGTCATTTAGCTCTCCTTGGGCTGCTTGACACTGGGAAGACAGAGATAGACAACAGAGCTGAAGTAAATGATTAATTATTTCTGCTAAAGGTTAGCTGGCATCATCCACTCGTCTCACTCTTTGTTGTTGCCTGCCAGTTTCGATAAGCTAGCTCTACTAATCCAAACACACTATAAAGACTTTCCTCCGTATATTCTTTGGCAAGATTGACTAATGTCCATCTCAGTGACATGATGCTTAGCCTTGGATAGGACTATGTGTGTGAGTGTGTGTTTGTATAGAATTCATTTGTGATTGTGCTGTGTGTGCATGTTTAAGAAAAAAGGAGAGAAATATACCTGGTTCTATGACCACATGAAACAATAGTACAGCCAGAAACACTAGAAGTGGTTTTTGGCAAAAAGAGTGGTATAGGCTTGTCATGCAGAAGCATCCCACCGTGAAGTATAATGGCAGATATGTAATGCTGTCGGGCAGCGTTGATATCAAAATCCCTGAGAAGTTTGTTGTCTCCTATCAAACATTTTAAAAGAAGACTCAGTTCTGCATTCTAAGCCATGGGAGGATGCACTTAATGCAGGGGTGCCAGTAATCCTAAAATACAATTATTTTGAGAAATAAATGATTATTTCTTGATGTTTTTTTATTTGATGAATGTGCCTTACTGTAAACATTAATGTCAATGAAAAGCAATGACTATTTTAAAAAGCCTTAAATTCTCATCTTCACCAAGTGTGGCAATAATTCTGGAGGACAATATATGTCCCATTATAGGCAGTGCCATTGAGGGCATCATTACAGTAGTCCATTTTGTTATAATACATTGCCTTATCCCTTTAGATGACCTGGTTGTAGTTGGGATATATATATATAAAATAAAATAAAAATACATATATAAATACAATCATACAAGGTGATTTTCTGGAGTTTTGTTTTAGATTCCGTCTCTCACAGTTGAAGTGTACCTATGATAACAATTACAGACCTCTACATGCTTTGTAAGTAGGAATACCTGCAAAACCAGCAGTGTATCAAATACTTGTCCTCCCCACTGTAAATTACTACTCTCCTGCAACAGACATTTCTCATATACACTACAACAGGCATGGGCAACTGGTGACCTGTGGGCCGCATGTGGCCCCCACCCCCTCAATCTGCAAATGAATACAAAAAACAGTAAAAAAAAAACGTTCATTTGTAAAGTTAGTATTGGAACCAATACAATCTATGCTGGAAACAAAACATGAAATAGACCTGAAATCATTGTTTGCATGTTTACACATATAACAGTCATTTCAGGGTTTATGATAGCTGTTGTGATGTCTTTCTAAGTGTAGCTGAGAGTTTGCTGATGTTTCATAAAATTCATGATGATACCTGCTCCAAAAATATCAAAGTAGTGAAAACATCCAAAAAACATATCGTGTTCAAAGGGTTCACACGTTTAATTACACGGCAGCGAACATGCTGTATCCTGGGAGAGATGAGCAGAGCAGGAAAACGGCACGTTGTTCAATATAAAAAAATTGCCCAGCTATACTTGAAGTAGCATCAGACCTAGTTAACTTTTAATGTATTTGTTAATAAATTAATCTGCGGCCCCCTGATGACTGTGGCCCCCTGATGTTATTCAAAATGATTTGCGGCCCCCTGATGACCAGTACATAATATCTATGGCCCCCACCCCCATCCAAGTTGCCCATTCATGCGCTACATGATCACCTAATCAACAAGGCCATTAGGAAGAATCCGCAAATGAACAACCAGGTCATCGGTTGGGAAAATAAGTGCCTCCCATCTAGTTCAATACATTCTCTCAGTTTCTCAAAATGTGTGAATGTACCAAAATACTCAGCTGGACTGATTTGCAGGAGGCAGGTAATTCTGGTTAATAATGTAATTTGTTTCACCCTAGTTAAGTATTTCATCCCCTCTCCATCAGAATGATTTCTGGCTCCCAGGTGTCTTTTTTACAGGTAACAAGCTGAGATTAGAAGCAGAGTCTTAAAGGGAGTGCTCCTAATCTCAGCTTGTCAGCTGTATAAAAGACACCTGTCCACGGAAGCAATCAATCAATCAGTTTCCAAACTGTCCACCATTGCCAAGACCGAAGAGCTGTCTACAAGATTGTAAACCTACACAAGGCTGGAATGGGCTACAAGACCATCGCCAAGCAGCTTGGTTAGAAGGTGACAACAGATGGAGCGATTATTCACAAATAGAAGAAACACAAAAAAACTGTCAATCTCCCTCGGTCTGGGCTCCATGCAAGATCTCACCTCGTGGAGTTGCAATGATAATGAGAACGGTGAGGTTTCAGCCCAGAACTACACGGGAAGATCATTTCAATGATCTCAATGCAGCTGGGACCAAAGTCACCAAGAAATCCTGAAGCGCCCACATGGTCTCCCTGCTCAAGAAAGCACATGTACAGGCCCATCTGATGTTTGCCAAAGAACATTTGAATGATTCAGAGGAGAACTGCGTGAAAGTGTTGGGGTCAGATGAGACCAAAATTGAGCTCTTTGGCATGAACTCAACTCGCCGTGTTTGGAGGAGGAATGCTGCCTATGATCCCAAGAACACAATCCCCACCGTTAATCATGGAGGTGGAAACATTATGCTTTGGGGGGTGTTTTCCTGCTTAGGTGCCAGGAAAACTTCCCCGCATCAAAGGGACGATGGATGGGCCATGTACAATGTCAAATCTTGGGTGAGAACCTCCTTCCCTCTGCCAGGGCACTGACAATGACCCAAAACACACAGCCAAGGCAACAAAGGAGTGGTTTAAGAAGAAACATATTACAGTCCTGGAGTGGCCTAGCCAGTCTCCAGACCTTCATCCCAAAGAAGATGGGACAAGCGTTTTACTGTATTTTTTGTTGTTATTCTGTCTCTCAAAGTTCAAATAAACATACCATTCAAATTTTAGACTGATCATTTCTTTGTCAGTTGGCAAACGTACAAAATCAGCAGGGGATCAAATAACTTTTTCCTTCACTGTAGGTGCGCTTGGTGTATTCTCACACAAACAGCCATTCAGGCAATGTTCGATTCAAAGGACACCCACTCCTTCACACTTTACGTACTAGCGCCCATGTTCTTTCGGAAGTTAAAAAAATAAACAAAAAATGTATGTATTTCTGTTAACTGAATACTATTTGGTAATAATAAATACTATCCGTATAATGAAGTAATGCTTATTTCTACTGACAATGTAACAGCATCATATGTAATATGACAAAAATAATGTATGTTTTTCTTCCCAGTTGAGTTGCTGACACCTGACAGATTGTACAAGTCCTGGATAGATATTTCAGCCATCCATGTCATTGTATGTTACTGCAACCTGTCAGTTAATAGAGCATAGTTCAAATTAAATCCAAATGATTCTGTTATATGAAAGGACATTACCCATGTTTGACAGGAAACTTACTATCAGAAGACCAGCAACTGACTTGTTTGCTCAACTTATATTTAATAATTTATAATAACTGATAAGAGATTTCACTTTACCTGAAACAGATTAAAACAAATGCACTTTGAACAGTGAATTCCTTTCATTTACAAATAACACTTGAAAACACAATGTCATACGCCAAAAGTGCACCTATAAAAATACTTCTGGAGGCAGCTCCATCTCCACTGCCATGTCCCTTTCCTCATGTAGACTTTGACACCACTATTGCAGACATTCCAAGGGGAAACCCTTTGTTGTTTACTTTACCCTATCTGTTTAAGTGATGGATCGGTCATGCCCTGATGTTTCACCTGTTGTCAGGTCTCCACCACCACACCAGGTAATCCCGGTTCCTCATTAGCCCACTGTGTATTTAACCCCTGTTTACTCTTCTGGCAATTGCCAGATCGTCTTGTCCAGTACAGTCGTTTCCAGCGGTCCTTATTTCCAGTGTTCTCTCTGTTGCCCTTTTTGTCTTTCTTTCTTCACGTTTTTTTTTATATCTGCCTGTTTGTTTGTCCAAACCAACACGCCTGTCTGCCCTGGTGTACCTCTGCCAGTCTGCTCTAATCACTGACCTCCACCTGACCACCGACCAACACGCCTGTCTGACCTGGTGTACCTCTGCCAGTCTGCTCTAATCACTGACCTCCACCTGACCACCGACCAAGGAGTCTGTCTGCCCTGGTGTACCTCTGCCAGTCTGCTCTAATCACTGACCTCCGCCTGAGCACCGACCAAGGAGTCTGTCTGCCTGTGCTTTGTCTGGTAACATGTAAATCGTTTCACTCATAAAGCTAATCATATTAGTTGAGAGTCATATCTGTGACAGTGTTTCCTCTTTCTGAATTAGCTTATGCAAATTAATACTCGACAACTATCAAATAATGCATCTGGTAATGAATTGAATGTGTTTGGAAAGTGAAGCTGATCCCCACTCTGTAAACCATATTTCCTACATATATTTGCATTCCAAATTAGATACAAATCAACACTTCTTGATCTCATGAACCTTTTTCACACTTAGCTAACAACAAAAATTGTGTTCAAGCTGTAAGCATTTGGGTGTGTACACCACAGAGAGAGAAATGGGGAGAGAAAGAGAGATATACCAATAAGGTTCAGCAAGTTCAGTCTTTCCATATGCTCAGCTAAATAAGCTCAATGAATCCCACAGTCAGTAGTATAATTAGCAATTTTATCATTGGTGAGGGTTGTCAAGTGGATAATGGCAAACACATTTAAAAACATAACAAAACCAAGTACACCATGCCAGACTAGCTGTACTGCTAAATTGCTTGACTTGTCTTGAAAGCTGCAGAGAATAAATATAAAACTCATACCATGATCATGCGGTAAACAGTTACATATCTGACCAATAAAAGGGCTTCACTAAAAACTAGATAAAGGAAAAATACTTTTTTAAGCAAGGAAACAAATGATTATATAGTAAAAACCAAGCAGGAGCTGCCCCCAAACAGGAAATTTTGATTGTGAGTGTATTAATAAATAGAGGACAGAGTTTGCACAGATGTTTTAATACATATATTTTATTTGAGAGAGAAGCTCCACAGCTCTGTAGAATAATCTGGAACATTTGGTTTGTTTAGTACACAGGCCTACATCTCACATGTTATTAAACAAACAATAATTTCTACAGCCTACTAATGTACTGTGCACAATTTCAGTGCAGTGGACTGTAAAAAAAGTTCTCTAATAACTGTAATTCTCCACTTTATTATGTTTGCATGGGACTAACCTAACATATCTGATGTGCAAAGAAACGTCTGAAAGGTCCCCCACAATCAACTAAAGAAATTGTCTCTAACCAAGACGGTTCCATTGTGGACCTTGCTTCCCACTGTAGCTAAGATAGTAAAGTCCCTGCCATTTGTAGAAAACTACTGAAAAATTACCTTCTTAAAGAGTATTTAAAATCACTTAATCCCCCCCATCACAAAAAAATACTAGTCTTGAGAAGATGGCCGGCCCTAGGCATTAGCAACATTAGTGGTCGCTTAAAGCCCCCGACTGCCAGGGGCTAACATATTGCCAATCGACCTATTTAATTGTGTTTTTCCACCAGGTTTAGTTTCCTACCATCATACAACTTTTCGAGGCGTTTGATGTCAGTTTTTGAAACATGTTGCTGGCAAGAAATATAAAGTAGGAATATATTTTTCAGGAAAAAATTACATTTCTCAGTATCAACAATTGATATGTTGTCTTGGTACTATTATCTATTCAATATAGGCTTTAAATGATTTGCATTTCATCATATTCTGTTTTTATTTTACACAGCGTCCCAACATTTTTGGAAACAGAGTTGTATTACCAATGGGTGAAGTCACCATTCCAGAGGGGAATCATACTGTGTTGAGACTAACTAAAGTACTTGTGCATCACTGCTATGAAAGTCCATGCAGGGACTACATTGAACATTTCGGAAGGTTGGCTTCCCAAATCCCTGACCAGAAGTTAAAAGAGCAGGAAAGGTTTCCAAAGATGTGCAGTCCTATCCTAGCTGCAAGAGGAATTTCCATAATTGCGTTGCACAAGCAAAAAAGGTTTGATTGTGCTCAGCATGAGAACCCTTTATGTAAGGTTGGGGTGGCCAAGAGACAAGAGGTGCCAGAACGAAGGTCATGATGTAGGGATTGATCCCTACAGAGATTGTTACGTTCCCTCACTCTGCTAAAGCAATGCCAAATCACTTGAAATCACAATCTGCTTCATCTAACCCAATGAAACCATTTAACAAAATGCAAAAATAGCAAGGACAAAGGTACAAGAGGGGCTAGGGTGCGAGAGGTGGTCAAATAAAGAACAAGCTAAAGGTCTGGTACACGTAAAAACTATAAACTTGGACTATCAAAACATGCTTAGCATGTCGCACGAAACAAACAATAAATCACAACTGAATGGTGGAAACAAAACTATATAAAAACATAACTCTATAAGTATATACAGGGTGACTGAGAGAATACAGGTGGTAAGAAAAACAGGTGAATAGTATTCAGGTGATTGGTAAAGGATGGACAGGTTGGTGAGGTGGTGAGCTGAATTAGGGTAGTGACCTGGCAGAGGGCCTGATACCCTTCTCGAGACCTTCCCCTAAAACAAAAGTTGATCAGAGTGACCAAAGGCAGGCGATGGGAGGGGGAAGTCAACCATTAGCATGAGAGGTAAGCCAAGATCAGGGAATGAACAGCTTGTCAAGCAACTTGAAGAATTTTCCAAAGGAAGACAACAAATGACAACAACGTCCAGCTTGTTACAGTGACAGCATGGAATTCAAAACTGGGAAAAGACAGGTGAGCAGGGAGAAAAAAGAAGATCTTCCCAGCAGAAATGCATAGACACTCAGACACTGGGGAAAGGGGAGTCAGGTGTAGAGAGAGAGCAGCTGTAAGTAAGTGTTATAAAGTAGTCAATAAACTAGCAGTCAATAAAGTAGCAACAACCAAAAAATGCTAGACCGGTCCTTCGACATTGTCTTAATTGAAGATGAGGTTGACAACATTACATGGCCCCTTGCTAATCAGTACCATGGTAAACATGATGTACTAATAATAATAATAGTACATACATATACACACAGACACACTGCCTCCTCTCTATCCAACACTGTAGGCTTCAGTTATGTACTGTGTATCCAAAGGTGTCAGAAAGTAGAGGGCTGCAATTCACAACAATTGCTCATCATTTGCACCGGGAAGTGTGGGCTCTGTTCTGGATCATTCCCCTTTATCTAAACTATCAGCAAAAAGTCTGACTCCCTCCTGAGGTAAAATGACAAATCTTGGTCCTTTGATAAAATTGTTAACTAGGTGAGTGCCAGAGAGATGGATAGTGGCCTGTCACAGCAGGCACAAACATGAGGATCCATTGATATTTCTCATTACATAGCACTATCCCCCTCCCCATGTTCCCTAATAACACTGCCACAATGGATGATAAATCACAACCAAATAATGCAGCACACATCCTGAATATGATTGTTCTGTCTGGGTATCTTAACAAGCAGCGGGGGGGGGGGCATCAATAAAAGTATAATGATCAATGTTATCAAACGAGCTGAGAGGGACCCACTCACTTTCATAGCCAGGGTACATCAGCATGGAGAAAAGGAGGTGGCTGGCTTGTAGAAATAGAATAAAGTGTGGATCGGAATTTATTGATCGAGCGGGTAAATACTGGAATGAAAGAAAATTATCTACAAGCTAAATAGGTGAAACATATTCTCCAGGGCCATTAAGAGATTTGTTGTCTTTGGATTTACTAGACACAAGCAGAGAAGACACATGGCGGGGATATTTAAGAGCTGCATTTTCTAACAGCATGCGGCAGTGAAGTAACTTCACACAGCTTTTACTTGCAATGATCACCACAGCTAATCTGTACAGTTTAAATTAACATAGAATTTGAGTAAACCAAATTATAAGCTATGTTATGTAACTGCAAATTATTTCGAAACATACTGTAGATCTAGTTGAAATGCATTAGAAAAATGTTCATCTGATGTTAGCCTCATAAGATAACTTCTTAATAACTACTACATTCTCAGACAAAGCATCTATAACCCCATCTCCTGCTTTCTGAAGTTTATAAATGTGGCCCAGTGTGAAAAACAGAAACCACTGTTTATGATGTAAACCTGAGTCTGACATGATGTGCTTTAGGATGAACGGGCTCTAAACTGATGTCATGTGGTACAAGGAACTATCTGGTCTTTGAAACATTCACCCACTACCACCCACTGGAAAATGTGGGCACCAATGTAACTTTTTATATGTCCCGGTCTTAAGCATAAAAACAGTAGAGGTATACCCAGCTAGTGGCTAAGCAGACTCAGGTACAGGACAACTGTGTTGTCTCAATCACAAATACAAACAGATACAAGACTTCCAGCCTTTCTATTAGTCCATCTATATACCGTTATCATTCTATTGTACAGTGGAGTAAGTACAGAAATCAGCAATATTGTAAATATTTTTATTGACATGCTCTGTAGTGTCCTGTAATACTTTAAAGTCAGACAAATATAGTCTGATACATGTCAATGCAGTATGATGTTATACTGATTTCATAGTTAATTAAATTGTCATTTCTAAGATATACTTACTGCAAATACTATGAGAAACAAATCTTCTACTCACCCTCTAGCCGAGAAGCCCTTGACTACAGTGTGCAGTTAGGGGCCAGTATCAATATGGGTGGAGTCATACATTTTAACTCGACCCCTTCCCGTCTCCTTCAAGGTCACCCAAGTTGATGTTCATGTCCAATGTATCAACATCAACAAAAGTGAATCTTAATTGAAACCAACCCACCTATATAAAAATACAAGCCTTTTTGCTGAAGCTTTCATGAAAATGACAAAATACTTTAATAAAGAACATGCAGGAGAAGAAGTGCAGTGATGTAGTAACCACAACTAAAACAATCATTATGAAATATGTTCACATGTCTGCTTAATTTTAGCTATGTTTGTCCAGCCAACTTTTATTTTAGTAGGGGGATTTTGTTTTGAGGCCGTATTTTTGTTTGAAGCGCAAGTTACTAGCCTGACTTTTACAATATGTTTCAGTTTTGATATATACCTATAGAATATATATTACTAAATGTGCAGTAATACATATTCTGTAGTGGTTGTATTATCTGTAAGTCAGACTCCTTGGGTCAGTCATAACCCATCCAAAAGTTGGCAAATTATATTTCTTTGAAAAAGGCTTTGGGACACATTCCCAGCCTTTTCTTTCGCTTGACTCTACCTTCAAATAGATTATAAGTAAACTGTATCACCATCATTGGGCCACCTCTGTTCTGAATACATGACGTAACCAATATCTTCAGAGCAATTTGTAGTACAAGCATTCCTCTTTCACTTACAAATCTCAAGGCATGACTTTTTAGATGTCGCTAATAGATATGTCGTACAACACTGTGTCTTGAGGGGATTTTTGGTAAAACAGCATAGCAAAATGTGGTGCTGCTTCAAGTCATTAAGTTCCCAGCTAGATATTGCTGCTAACATGTTAGTTAATGCTAGTAAATTATCAAGCTAGCTAACAAGCTAGCTATTGTTCAAGATAGACTGCCTGCTATCGACTTATCGCTCAAGTGTTGTTTGCACAACATATTCAATATACATGTATTTTGGTAGCTGTACTGGAAATTCAGTATACTACAAATCATTACTTATTTAGTTGTAACATTCTAAAGTACAGGTAATACAAATATCTTTCCTAAATTTCTTATACATTCTTACCACACATTTTTTGTTACTTCATAGTTACATGTGTACTGCTGTGTAAATAACGGGCTGTAATTTGAATCTTTACCCAGGTGTATACTGTATACTTTTATTTTATATGGACCATTCCCGATTTTGGACCATTACAGAAATTGTTTCCATGAAGATAATTACAGAACTAAAATGGCTACACTTGGCAAGCAACTGTCATCTTTGCATCGCTACTTGGGAAGCTTCCAATGACAATGTTTTGATTTTCAACACCTGTGGCTGGATGAGAGCCTTTGAAACACGTCATGGGCCGCAGAAGCTGTAAACAACAGCCATCTGTCCCTGCAATTCGAGATACCCAGGATTTACAATGGCCAGGGAAAATACAGATATGTAACAGTATCTCACACAATGCAACATCTCGCAGGTCCTGGATGGGGCTTCCAAAATACCAAAGAAAATGGGAGACTATGAAAATTCCATGGTAAGAAAAATGGTGGCTACTGCTGGAAAATAAAATGTTGTGTTACCATGAGGTTTCTCAACACTCAAGGAAATCACCGGAATTCAATCGTTTTACACACTAGTAGGAATTCATCCTAGATAAATACCACTTGTTCTCAGACAGTGCTCTGGCACCAACATCGCCCAGAAACAAAAGCTTTCATTTATGTCTGTGCGAATCATACATTGCCAAACAATGTAACCCAAAAACTTGGAATAGCAATAAAATGATAGAGGTCAATTAGGACAGTTATTTAAAATGCGTTTTAAGCATCAGAAATATACTTTTCTTTAAATGAATATCCAACACTCAACATTAGGTCTCCCATCTTTAATAGCACCTTCATTTAGCCTATACAAACACCATCATTGTGGTTCTTCAGAATGAACAAATCATGTGTTCCACTAGCTGCCGTCACATTCAGAAGGCCGTTTTGCTTACATACAATTCTTGGGATGGTGCTTTCATGTCAATCTATGGGTCTATTCCTCAGACTGTTTGAAAAACCCATAAATGACAAATAAACAAATAAATTACTCTTGGCTCAAACCTGTTGAGCAACGTGTGCATGAATGAATTTGTTCTGAATTTATTGGCGGGCTCATCCAGACTGATAAGGTCCTACTGAAAAGGGATCGTTGTCCTCAACCCAGGGGGATGACAGTTGAATGTGCACTGAAATGGCATGTATTATCTGTTTTGGTTCACTAAAATATGTTTTGAAAAGAAAGAAAATGGCAAACATTGCTTTCTGCAAATACTTCCCATTTGTCTCAAAAAATTATCTCACCGAAATACAGTGTATAGTAAATCATGCACCTTTGATTCATATCTCTTAGCCTCTCTGTTAAAACAGCACTTCAATCTGGGAGGACTTTAGGGGGTGTGTATCATGTCTGAAAGATGTGTAGGGTGGTGATGTTTGCCAACCGTGTGGATTGAAGGGCGAGCGAGAAATGAAACATTTTTGGATTCATGTCGCTAAGGCTACATTATTGTATGATCGTAATACAAGTGGTGAAAACTCTGATTAAATACTTTTTAATTTGATTTTAAAACACAATAAAATGTGGAGGGGGCTGAGTCCAATGGGGTGAATACTTTCGTGAGGCACTGTAAATATGTAGCAAGCTGTGTATCAGAGATATAAGACTTCAGAGGTCCAAACCTTGCAATATCACCAAAAGCAATGTTTGATTTCAGTGAAAAATCTTACAGGTACTTTTGGCGTTCTGGAAGCCGATCTGTCACTACAGTATTTCACTAGTGTTTTCTGGTACACTGCTGATTGGCATTCTCCATTTAAAAGAAGTGTCGTGAGGAAACTATCAAACTACTTCAAGCATATATGATGCTATTTCTCTTCGTATTCTTTTTTAACCTAATTTTACCACTTACAGCAACAATTTGGGAACAAATAAGGATTAACTGCCTTACTATTGGGAATAAAAATATTTCTTCCACCTTGTGTGACGATTCCACTCGGGACCCCGACCGTTGGGGAAACATCCCAGTTTTGTCTCGGTCGCTGGTCTTCTAGCTGCCATCATACCGTTTCTCATCTGCTCATCAACACATCCCTGGACAGTCTTAAACACTTGCTATTTGACTAAGTGCCTGGTCAACCAGCATTGTTAATTGCATTTTGTGTGCTTTTATGAACAGTGTTTGAAGGACTCTTTTGTGGAAAATAAAACAGTGGTTTTCAGCACCACCTCCGCATCTGATTCCTGCCTAACCACACCATGACACCTTGCAGGCTTAGGGATTGAATCAACCAAGCTTTAGGTCACCGGTCTGATGCTCTAACCCCAAAGACTAACTAAAACCTTTAAATAATTCCAGGCAACTTTTAAATGGGTAGCTAACCAATGGATAGCTCACAGTCCAAATCCAGAAATAAAGATGGGATGAGCACAATTCCTAATTGCTTCATAAATACACAGAACTATACTACCAATTATACTACCACACTTAAGCAAGCGATCCATTAAAAAAAGAACACTTTGCATCACAGAGACTGTGAAGATAAACTCAAACAGTGAAGGGTTCTAAAATACAGTGTTACAATATGAAGTGATATAATTGGTCAGTGTATATACTGTAGTATGCAGATATTGTCAGTTTAATGCACAGTGTGTTTTTTTTACCTTGTGTCTGAACCCTAAATAGAGTGGCTGCTATCTTGACACAATTACAAAATAAAATGTCTATAACATAATTTGGAAAACAAAAATAAAATCTGAAACAGTAAACACCTATAAAACTCCATTCAATGCTGTTGAAAGCCTGTACATGCCTTCAAAAAATTTGGTTCACAGTATACCCTTCATCTGTTTTCCATTTCTCTTCTAACTAGGGAAACCTGGAGAGGCATGTGAAAAAACACACAAGGGCTAATTGGAGAAAATAACATCATTACAACTTATAATCACTAGCTGACATTGTTCCCGGCTAAAAACCATGGCAGCTGTGTAATTGAATTCCCACTAATGTCTGAGGTGGCTCAGAGCGACAGCAGAGGGAAGAGGAGAGTGAAGATGCAAAGCCTGGTGCTGCCTTAATTCTTTTTCCTGTAAATAAAAACTCACAGAAAAGGGCTCACTCCAGATAAGAGTGACGCATGTCCCCAGTGTTAGTGTTCTTAACAGGACTGAAAAGGTGCACTAGGAAGTTTATGACAAAACACTATGGTTATTACAGCCCTGAAGCTCCTGTGTTAAGATGGTGCCACAGGCATTGAGAATAAGCCAGTGTATACCTTATAATAGAAATAGCTTGTTATTTGATTACAATATTAATTAGCATTTTCTGAGCACAGCCACAAACAAAAACCGCAATAAATCAATTGGACAAAATAATCTATTGACTCGAGTCTTCTTCGATACGTCTTGGAAAACTGAGCGTAATGTAAATAAGCTCAATCTCAAGAGACTTTTCAATATAATGTACTCTATTTACCTAATGTGCACCAAACCAATTTTTCATACAAGAAACAGATGCCTCACAGGTCCTCAACTGGCAGCTTCATTAAATAGGACTGGACAATGACCCACAGCACAACTCCAAACAATGCCCGAACTATTCAGAAGCAGTCAGGTGGTATTCTGTCTATAATGGAGTGGCCTCACCAGATCTCAACCCTATTGAGCTGTTGTTGGAGCAGCTTGACCGTTTGGTACATAAGAAGTGCCTTTCAAGCTAATCCAACTTGTGGGAGGTGCCTCAGGAAGCATGGGGTGAAATCTCTTCAGATTACCTCAATAAATTTAAAACCACATTAGCAAGCCTGTCACCGCTCTGGCGGCAGCTCCCCCAGCTGGTGCGCCAAGGCTCCTGCGGTCAGCGTCACCGACATTCTGAAACCACTGCCCTCTGTGCGTCATTACCGGACGCACCTGTTTCTTGTTTGGTCTTTAGAGTAGGGGTATATGTCTGTTGATTAGGTTGTGTTTTTGTGGGTTATTGCTCTGTGTCAACGAGCCTTTATGCTGTATATTTGACTGCTGAGCGCTGTACTTTCTTTGAAATATAATATATATTGCAACCACTTTCCTACTCCATCCTTTAAACAGCGCCCTGACAGAATAACCCACCTTTTCTATGGAGTCAGCAGGTATACCCGATTTCAGGGGCGTGGTTGCCAGGGTGAAAGAACATGGGGACATGTTAATGAGCCTGGCAACAGTTATGGATCAAGTTCTCCAAGTGGTGACCCGCTTCGACCAGGCCCAGCACAACGAGGGAACAAACCCGAGCACCACCGCAGCACCCCTCCTTTTGGAGGGACCTGGGGCGGTACGCCTCACTCTCCCGCAACCCTACACCAGGGGTTCTTGTTGCAACTGAGTTTATACTTCTCCACCACCGCTCCAACGGCAACAGGGCGCAAAATGGTGTAGGCACTCATCGTGTGCCTCACAGGCAAAGCCCTAGAATGGGCCAATTCCGTTTGGCACAGTAACAGCCCTCTCGTGGATGACTACGAGGTGCTCACCCACCTCTTCTCGTCGGTGTTCGACCATCCTCCAGAGGGCAGGGACGCGGGGGGAACGTCTGTTCCACCTTCGACAGGGCACCCTGACGGCGAGGGAATTCGCCCTAGAATTCCGCACCCCGGCCGCGTGATCAGGATGGAACGAGCGGGCCATGATAGACCACTTTCGGTGCAGCTTGCGGAATGTCCAGTGGGAGTTGGCGTGCCGTGACGCCGCACTTGGTTTCGACCAGTTAGTGGACATTGCCATCCGGCTGGACAGCCTCCTGCAGGCGGGAGGACGCACCGTGAGTGCCACGCTCGTTCCCTCCCCCCAGCCAGCCACGGCAGTGCCCATGGAAGTGGGTGGTATGGGAGTCCGGGAGGCCGAGAGGGGACCTGGGAGGCGTTAGGAGCAATGCACCTTCCTATGGCCGAAGGGGGCATTATACAGCCTATTGCCACCTGCGCCTCTCGGGTCAGGGAAGCGGCAGCACAAGGCTCTCGTAGATTCAGGAGTAGCGGGTAAATTCATTGACGAGTCCCTGGCACAGGCTCTACACATACTCCTTACTACACTGACGCAACCCCTGCCCGTCTGCTCTTTAGATGTCAAAACTCTGGGAGCCGGGTTAGTGCGCCAGGTAACAGTCCCGATTGCCATGACCACACAACACACACACACACGGAGCAGATCTCCTTTTATGTCATATCTCTCCCCTCCAACTACATAGTGTTAGGACTTCCCAGGTTGTCCCTGCATAACCCTTCTATTTCTTGGTCCCACAGATCCATTGAGGGGTGGTCACGTGAGTGTCTGGGAAGGTGTGTTTCGGTTTCGCTGAGTGCCGCCACGGCGGAAAGTCCAGACAGTGCCTCTGACACTCCTATCCCTATTGAGTATTCGGATCTATCGCGTGCCTTTTTCAAATCCAAGCCATCTAAATTACCACCCCATCGGCCATGGGATTGTGCTATTGACCTCCTATCGCGTTCCGTGCTGCCCAGGGGTCATGTGTACCCCCTGTCTCATGCGGAGACCGAGGCTATGGAAACGTATGTTTCGGAGTCCCTACGACAGGGGTACATACGCCCCTCCATTTCACCTGCCAGCGCGAGTTTCTTCTTTGTGAAGAAAAAAGACGGTGGTCTGCGTCCGTGCATAGATTACAGTGCCCTCAATAAAATCACTGTCTGCTACACCTATCCCCTCCCTCTCATTGCCACGTTGGTGGAGTCAATGCACGGCGTGCGCTTCTTCACAAAGTTAGATCTCAGGAGCGCATATAACCTTGTGCGTATCCGAGAGGGCGATGAGCATAAGATGGCGTTTAGCACAACGACTGGCCACTACGAGTACCTGGTCATGCCGTATGGTCTTATGAATGCTCCATCGGTCTTTCAAGCTTTCGTCAATAAGACCTTTAGGGACATGATTGGTCGTGGTGTTGTGGTGTACATCGATGACATCTTGGTGTACACGTATACCCGCGATCAGCATGTTACTCTGGTCCGTCGGGTGCTGATGCAGCATGACTTATACGTCAAAACTGAGAAGTGTCTTTTCTTCCAGCAGTCCATTTCCTTTCTGGGATATCTCTAAGTCTGGGGTGGAGATGGAGGAGGCCTGCGTTAACGCTGTGCGTAATTGGCCGACCCCAACCACAGTAAAGGCAGTACAGCGCTTCCTTGGTTTCGCCAATTCTTGGAAAACAGAAGGTTCTGTTTTCCTCCGCGCCTGTGTTGGCACACCCAGACCCGTCGTTGCCATCCGTGGTGGAAGTAGACACGTCTGAGAGCGGGGTGGGGGCGATTCTATCGCAACGCTCTGGCACACCGCCTAAATTCCGTCTTTGCGCGTTCTTTTCGAAGAAACTGACACCTTCCGAACGCAACTACGACGTCAGTGATCGTGAGCTGTTAGCCATCGTCAAAGCCCTTATGGCATGGAAGGACTGGCTTGAAGGGGGCTAAAAACCCTTTTCTCGTTTGGACTGACCACCGTAACCTGGAGTACATCCGGACAGCGAGGAGACTGAATCCTCGCCAGGCGAGGTGGTCTCTGTTTCTTGCCAGGTTCACCTTTACCCTGTCATACATTCCGGGCAATGGGGGAGAGAGGCCGGTGAAGGATGGTCCCATAGTGCCGGGTGGCTGCATCGTGGCACCAATAGTGTGGGATCTCGACACTGAGATCAGGCAGGCGCCGCGTACGGACCCTGCACCTGCGCGGTGTCCTGTCGGTCTCCAATACGTGCCTGTCTCCGTGCGGGACAGGTTACTGTGCTGGGCCCACTCCTCTCCCTCCTCTGGTCATCCCAGAGTCGACTGCACGATTCACTGTCTGGAGGGCAGGTATTGGTGGCCGACCTTGGTCAAGGACGTGAGGGTATACGTTTCCTCCTGCTCGGTCTGTGCCCAGTGTAAAGCGCCGAGGCACCTTCCTGCAGGGAAATTGATGCCTCTCCTGGTTTTTTAACTGATCTTCCCTCATCCAGGGGACATACCGCGATCTTGGTCGCTGTGGACTGGTTCTCGAAGGCGTGCCGCTTCCTACCTCTCCCCGGTACTCCCACGACCCTACAGACCGCGGAGGCCTTGTTTACCCATGTCTTCCGGCACTACGGCGTCCCGGGGGACATTGTTTCAGTCCGGGGTCACGGTAAGTCTCACCTCCGGGTTCCACCCCGAAGCCAACGGGCTGGCGGAACGCGTCAATCAGGAAGTGGTCAGGTTCCTGCTGTCCTACTGCCAGGGCTGGCCAGGGGAGTGGTCGACGTTTCTGCCCTGGGCGGAGTACACCCAGAACTCCCTACGTCATTCCTCCACTAACCTCTCCCCCTTTCAGTGTGTACTGGGTTACCAGCCGGCCCTTTTCATGTGTCTCTCTTCAGGCCAGTGGTTGAAGGCCCTCTCCATGAGGCCGGGGTGCCGGGGACCCCCCCGCCGCCGTTGGAGACTGACGAGGGACAGGTCTACGCCGTCCGCTCCATCCTCGATTCACGGCGGCGGCAGGGTGGCCTCCGGTACCTCGTGGATTGGGTGGGGTATGGCCCTGAGGAGCAGTGCTGGGTGACGGCTCGAGACGTCCTCGATCCTGCCCTGATTCAGGGTTTCCACCAACGCCGTCCGGATCGCCGAGCGTCGCGTCCTCGGGGTCGCCCTCGGGATCGGGGCCGCCGCGCCGCTGGAGCTGCGCGTCAAGGGGGGGGGTACTGTCACAGCGCCGTCTGAAGCTCCCCCAGCTGGTGCGCCGAGGCTCCTACAGTCGCACCTGTTCCTTGTTTGGTCTTTAGAGTAGGGGTATATATGTCTGTTGATTAGGTTGGGGTTTGTGGGTTATTGCTCTGTGTCAACGAGCCTTTATGCTGTATATGTGTTTGCTGAACGCTGCACTTTCTTTAAAATATAATATATATTGCAACCACTTTCCTGCGCTTGACTCCATCCTTTAAACAGCGCCGTGACAAAGCCAAAGGTCTACAAGGCAGTCATTGCTGCAAATGGAGGATTATTTGATGAAAGCAACTGTAGGATCTGAGCATTAACAACTACAATATGAATGTATGGTTCATTAGAAGTGATTGTGTTTAGATGTTGAGAATAACAGAAAGTTAAGATTCGGCCTGTTGGGCTCTGGTAACCACAGGAATGTATGCATAGACCATTTGGTGTGGGGGTTAGGGTCTGGGCTTTGCTAGGTAAACACACCCCTCACGGTATTTAACAGCTTGTACCCCACATTCCAGTTGAGAGAGTAGAGATAGACTAAGAGAGTAGGGAAGAGTTTGAGCCTGTAACATCATGTGCTAATAGACTATCAATATGCTGCAATAAACAATTGAATTACTCTCTCCCTTGACAACCGAGTACGCAAGTTATTATTACT